>VYZM01001760.1:87502-136736 GCA_013398915.1 Dromas ardeola
AAAAGACCAAGCCAATGAACCCCGAAACCACCTAGCAGGATCATTGCAGAGGATCTCAAATTCCACTTGTCTATGGTGTCTTTCTGCTTGGGGTCCAGTTTTCCCCTTTTCCTGCTGACCTGCCAACAGCAATGTATTTCCTGTCTGCCTGCAGATCACTGGAGAAGTGCCAGTCATAATCTTCCCCTTATTGATTCTGGTCAGCAGCTATTGACAGCTTTAAAAAGATTATGTTTTAATTGGGGATCAGATAGATGGCATTTTAAGGTATTTAATTTCACTTTGTAACTCACTATAGATTATCTGAGTGGTTCCACAACTCAAGGAGGATAAAGATGAATGTGTTGTCCTTTTCTTTAGGTGACCCTGAGTGCAAATGTAGCTCAGGCTAAAGTGACTGAAAATCTTTTTCTATCACTGGGCTGAAAAGGTTGAATGTGAATTCATTAGCGTTATCTTTGTTTAAGGCACAATATCTACACCTCACCGAGCTCACATCTTCAGTGGTTGCACTTGTTCTCACGTGGTTTAAGAGAGAAATAGACTGCTGAGGTAAATGAAGAAAAATGCGAGACAAAGATTTAGAATTCACATTGTCTTGAAACTTGTATGTTCAGTTACAGCTCTACAAAGTGGGTGTGCAGAGATAACCATCAAAAAGATCGGATGGATGTCCCTTATTTGATGGTGATTTCTTCTTCTTTTTGCAAAGGAGGTTCAAGGCAGTGTGGGAAAAACAGGTTCCTAAAAGTGTTTTCTGCACATTCAGAGGAATTAAGGTACTCTTACAATGAAAAGCAATTCGAGAGAAAAGTAGTCAACAACAAATACTGAATTCTGAGACCTACACACCCCCATGTAGCTCAACCTGAACAGCCAAAGTCCCATCATTCCACCTTCAGGACTCAAAACTGTCTGGTGGACTGTCTGAAGGTTCCTTCAAGAAATCTAGATCCATCTCACCAGGAGATACTTAATAACACATACGGGTGAAGTTCACAACCTAGTGTCCTGTGTACGCTGGATGCACCAAGGATTAGAATTTCAGATTTACTGGGCTGTAAATTGGAGGACATTTTGCCCAGAGATGCCTTTTTTTTTTCTGTCCAGGCTTGATTTGAGGACTCTGAAAAATGGATCAGATTTTCCAACGTCCAGCTAATTATTGCAGAGAAATTCATCACCTTGCATGTGATGGGTCTGATGTGTCTCAAAGGTACCACATTCACTACACAGCGATACCTAGCACATTATTGATGATTTCTGTGAAGTACTCTGTACATGAATATTGCAATTTTCGTTAAGATAAAAGGTTGAAAGACCGTCTGTTGCTTAACTTCATCGTCCAAGAACATGGTAGCTGCTGTACATAGCAAACTAGAGCCCACTGAAGAATTACAGAAGAAAGTTTGTTTGTTCTGCATAATGGTTGTAAGACACATTTGTATGCAGGTAAGCAACTATCGCATAGCGTTAGTATTCCTGATACATCAGTAGATAAAAGGAAGACCCAGTTGGTTTGATAGGAGGGAGGATCTTAAAGATCCCTCTGAAAGGGTGAGGTGAATGACTGGCATATAGAGATGAACGTCTGAAATACTTGCTCCCTTGGTATTCCCTATATATTTTTAAAACATGTTTAATAGGTGACATATACTCTGTGCTTCCTCATCCCACTTATTCCAAGGGACCAAATACAAGTCGTTGAATCTCTTCACTGTCTCCCAGACCTTGCAAGTCAACAGGCTGAGTTGTGTGTGGAGAGAAAGTGCGACGTGGATACCTAAAAGAGGCCACATGAATTGTACGTGAAAAAGTATCTAATTCCTTCCTCTGACTAGAGAACCACCTCAGTTCTAGACATCTGTAATTGAGAGAGACATCCCACCTTCTTTTATCTGAGGGTGCCTACCATAGTTACACTTTGGCTGCAGCAACGCAAGGTAGGGGAGGCATTTATTGTCTCTGCGATACTTCCACGTCCCCTGCCACCTTTCTCCCTGCTGCCATGGCAGAGCCTGAGGACCGCACGGTCAGGAATGTATTCCTCCTCACGCAGTTCCTGTGAGACTGGGGAGCACAGTTATCCCTATAGCACGGCTGGAGACTTGAAGCATGGACTGAGAGGCAGTACGTCCAACTTACAGTGGAAATCAGCAGGGAGCTGAGAGCCAGGATCGCATCCTGACAAGAAGATAATTTATTTTCCTCAGTAAAGTTAAACTAAATAGTAAATGTAAGGGAAATCAGAATGAGGACAACTTCTGTGGACTTTGCAGAAATGATGAGCCTTTAGAGGAAGTTAAAAATGAGGTGGCCTTTACTCTGGGTTCAAGATTTTCTGGTGTTGGCAGAGCATCAGGTCCTTGTTTTCCTTGTCTCAAGGAGCTGCTTGAATCAGCGTGACTTTAGAAAGCCTTACAGAAATATGGAGAAAATAGTTTCAGTCCTGTGGCCTCCTGAATGACTCCCTACTCCTGTTTTATTCCTTTTTTAAATACAAAATTTCCCTCTTCTTGCTGGAATGGTAGTCAGTTATCCTTCAGAAAGTCTGTAGGCTCTCAGAACAGAAACAGAACGTGTTATTTTGGTCAAAGATGGAAGAGATGGCCCTGGAGGAATGGGACAAAAATATGGAGCAAGGTGATGGATCACTGGGAACTGACCAAGAGATCTGAACAGAACAGTGAGCTGATGTGAGAGAGCGTGCGGGACATCTATTTGGCAGCAGTGTTCAGATGGCCTACAGGAGGGTGACACAGATTTCAGGGAGGGAGAGGGAGCTTGCAGTAATCTAAGGGAGAGACGGATGCACTGCAGAATTTAAACTACCCACTAAGGACAGCCTCTCAGAAATACCAAGAAATCCAGTGTGCAGCAACTACTTTCGTACAGAGGATTTAATTGAAATAACCTTCAAGCCCATGTTGAGAAGGCAGTATTAATTGGTTCTACCAAACTTGAATGTTGAGAAGCAATTTATATTTCATGCACTGACTCTCATATGGGCCAAGAACTGAAGAAAACAGGCTTTCCTGTGGCTAGGGATGAAGATGCTGCGTTTTCTCTTTACATCAGATATTACATATCCAAGAGGTATTTCCTTACATTTGAAAAGACTTTATTTGTGGCTGAGGTCAGACTGATAGACTCCAGGGAAACAGCATCAAACTGTCCCCGTAAATTTTATTCTCAGAAAGTGAGTGACTTTCCGGGATGGTTTGGCTGATGCTTTTATTGTTGTCAATCCATAAGAACAATTATAAATATCATAATCAAGTGGTTGAATTTTAGTCATTGCCCATGGTTCCTGTTTTCACAAAATGGCTCTGAGGAGGAATAACTTTGCTCCATCCTGAATCAGTTCTTTGACCTGGGCTGAATTCAGGACAGTCCTTTTCATCTCCACATGGAAGCCAACCTCTTGGTCTTTCCCAGCCTCAGGCTCAGCCTGGGTTATATTCATTTGCATTTAGTGGTCAGCAAGCTCAACAAAAATCTATGCTCAGCTGCTCCCTGCTGCTTAACGGGCTGATTCAACATCAGAGAGGGAGAGGTCTCATGCATTTTCCTCAATTTTATCCTTCTTGCTCCTGATTCACTCATTCAACTACGCTAGTGATAGGAACCGTGGGACTCCACATATATAGATGCAATCCCAGCAGACACTGAGATTTGAAGCACTGTGTTCTATAGACCTGCTTTGAGCAAGGTTAGTCAACTCAGCGCTTAAAAAGCTGGCAGCCATCTGGAGCCCAGCCTACGCCAGAGTTCAAAATTGTTTCCTTCACTGTTGGTAGCAACAATGGGGAGGGGGGTGGGTGGGTTGAAAGCTTTCTTAGAAGCTGGTTTGGAGAAGAGGAGAATTCACTGCAGGCTGAAGTCCCGAAGTGACCCCAGATCCTAGAGGTTCATGGACACTGTGCCCTGTAGTACAACCTCTGCTTAGAGGCATCATTAAACTCCTGATAATTAGCAAGTCATTAGGTTTTGACTACACTTAAAGGTTAAAAGGAGAATCTTTAGTGACGGATATTTTGTAAGTTTTGTTCTATTGTGTTCTTATGTATTCCCTTTGTTTTAAGTGGTTCTGGTGCCCACCTCTTAGCCACAAGCTGAAATCGGCTCACATTGAAACTCTTCTTTGAAAACAAACCGAAAGTTACGTCAGCTTTTCTTAAATTGAGGCCACACTGAAAAAATAGTGGGGTAGGAAAAGTTTGACACCAGTGACTTTGATTTTTGATCAGAGCCTCAGAGATGTGTGTTTGGTAGCAAGCTAGAGACCCGCACTGTGGCCCTGCAACACAGCACTGCAAAGCTGCAAGATGAATATCTAAACCTTGATGAGATAATGTGGGACATGTCATTTCCTGGAGTCAATATTTCCTGTAATGACTCCTTCAATATGATCTTGCTTGATTAAGTGTTGCTTAACGACTTCTATCATGTCCATCTTTCTGTCCACAGACTAGTCAAAACTGTCTTGCTGCATTTGAAACAAATCTTAATCTGTTTTGGGCTCAAGATAAAGACAAAGTGTGTCATTCAAAGTATTCTTGAGGAATTAAGCTAATATTCCTAGCACACTTTTTGTAACAGGTGAAGTGCTGTAGCAGCATAACTATAAAATTAGAAATTGTTTGCAGCATATTTTACACTTTGGGGGTAGTATTCTTACATAGTGAGCTCTGTAAAGCATGTGCAGAATCTTTTGTCTGCTTCTGACTTTTAAAGCGAGGAAAATTCAATAACAATTCGCCTTCGGAGTGCTGAATGTATTTCAGTTCATTCCATACTTGTAGGACAAAGTGAGGATTAAAAATAAAAAGAAAAGAAAAAAAAAGAAAAAAAGCAAACGCTACCGTGTCGTGCAGTGGAGTGAGTGGAGTGGAGGATTATGAGGGATGGTCTAGGCTTTCTAGGCCTGCTGTGCGAACGGAGGGGCAAATCACGGTGTGCCTGTAACCCTTTCGAACTGCCTTTCCTGAGACAGTCTGCAGCCTCCCTGAAAGCTTTGGCATTTGTGGAACCAGCTCTGTGTCCCATCCACTTGGCAGACTGTCGCAGCTCAGAGGACGTCTGAGGGCTGCTGAGCATCAGAAGGATACTCTTATGTCCCAGGAGTTCTTTGCTTCTGCAACAGCTGGAGGGTGTCCGAGTTGCCCTGGATGGGTGTGTAGAAGCTTGGCCCTGCCCATGGTGACCAGCAGATCTTGGTAACAAAACATCCTGAGAGTGGTGTATCTACACCTTGTCGTATTAGAGAGAAAACATTCCTCTCAGTCCCACGTGAAGGATCTGTATTTTCTTTCATCCTGCCTAGACTTATGGTTTTTTCCATGGAGTTGTGTGAAGCTGCAATTAAAAACAGAAGCTAAATGCTTGGCTTCCTTTTCAGAATTTTACTCAGTAATAGAGTATTTTACCTGCAGATAGCAGCAAACTCCTATGCATTGCAGAATGATATCTTAGCCATGGGGAAGTACCTATTTATTTTTTAAATAAATAAATAAGCAGTATTTCTCCACCTAATTGATGAATCACGGCACATTTACATTGTTAGCAGGTTTTGTTAGATCATATGATATCCTACAACCTGACACAGTGGCATGCGCTCACTGCAATAGCTGCTTCTACTATACTACGTACAGGTAAAAATGAGTAGGAGGAAAGGGCGTAAGTGTTGTGGCTCGCACTTTGCTTTAACCACGTCTGAGATAAGAGAAGAGTCTACAAAAAACATAGTTTCCATCTTGTCGGGGAGTATAAATGACATCTTAAATGGATATAGAAAAAAAAAATTGAAATGGGGATGATCTGCAGGTTTCATCCCTGAGGTATCAATAGAGAACAGCAGCTGCAATCCAAGATGCTGTTGTAGCAAGGGGCTATAAAGAGGGTTGAGTAGGATGACAAAAACCCTTGTCTGTTACAGTAACCTCCCCCCAAAACCTAGACATCTTTTGCTTTTGCTTTTAATCACATCTTAATTTTTTTTTTTACGTTCTTAATTTCATTTTTTCTGACAGAAATTACATTGTTAATATTTTACAAAGTGGACCTGTTCATGCATATTATGCATTTACTTTGATCTGACTTAGTTGATACTGAAAGAGTTTTTTGAACCCTTGAAGATACTGAATGTAAAATGAGGGTGAAGGAACAGAGAGAAACTGTGTAGCCATGCAGTGCTTTGGTCCATGAGGCGTGGGCTTTCGAATATGATACATTTATAGTAAAGATTTTTGCCTTCTGTTTTTTTGACCTCCAGCTGCTTAATAACAACCGCCTTAGGCAGTACTTCATGGCGAATAGTGTTTTATGGCACGGTGTAGTATTCTCATTCTTGTTGGCTGCCAATATTTAGATTGCCGTCACTCCAGAAAATATATAAGCAGGTGCCACACAGAGACATTCCTTCGCGCTCTGACATCAGCTTGAATTAGGAAGAGCTGGAAGATCACAGAAATCCCTTTATCTTCTCTGGTGACGGTTCAGTGGCAGAGGGCAGAGTGGTACGTTGTCAGAGGGTGGTTCGCAGGCACGCACGCTGTAGTCTGGGCATCCAGTTTCAGCCTCCATACATGAAACGGGAATTTTCAAAGCTGAAGGTGGGCAGGGCTCTGGCTCTAAAATTGTGCTGCGAGTCTTGAGTGCTAAAGGGCTCAGGCAGGCAGCAAGTCAAGGAAAGCTTCAGCACAGCTGCACCTTTGAACGAGGTTGGGTTTTGGTAGCTATTCTGCTCCCCATTTTGTACTCTAGGTGCACTTCTCACATGAGTCAGAAATGGGAGTTCAGTTTGAAACTCATGAACTTCATGAGTTTACACATTTCTGCTATTTTCTCTTCCTGCCTTTTGGAGCTGTGTATATTAAAAAATCTTGTATGTGAGAAAAGTGGCTGAATAAAAGATTTTTCATGTTGGCATTTCCTATGTCCTGCTTTTTATAAATGTAAGAGCTTTCCATTGCATTAAGAAATTACCTTGGGGCACAGGTCTTCCGTTGGTAAATTGTCATTGCTCCAGTGAAGTCAGTGGGGCCGAAGACCTGCCTGACTTTGCAATCAAGCAATCAAGTAAGCATTTCCTGTTGTGGATAATCTATTCGGTAAATATGGATGGTTTCACCTTACCAGAAATAGTTTTATCTTTTCCTTTTGAATTTTTGTACTTAATACTATATGGCTAATCAATAAATTACTTGATCAGCTGCCCACCCACGCAGACACGTACTTAATGCTTTCTATAAGTTTGTAACAACCCCTTGGCACCAGATGTGGAAGTTCTGGGAACCCTCTTAGCTGAAAAGGCTGAAAATGCTGCCCTAACGATAAACGAACTGCTTCTAAGTGAAACGAACTTGGACCAGTGCGCATTGTCAGGTCATGCTTTAAAATCTAGCATTGGCAAAGGTGCCTCTTTGGCAAATTTTCTAATTTCATCAATTGTTAATATTTGAAGCCTTCTTTTCAGAGCTGCTGGTCTTGGTATCTAGGAATCCTTCTTTGAAGAGTACTTTTTTTATTTTTAAAGTAGATTATTACATCTGTTCCTAGTCAGCAGAAAGTGGACTTTTATCCAGAGGCTGGAAGAGATGCTCTCAACCCATATTACTTTGATTTGTTGTTGAAAGATTTTATCCCCTGATAAGATCATTTTTGCTTTTTCTATCTGCTTCCCTTAATTGTTACCTCAAATACCTTCTTAGATATCTTTTTTTAACATTATGTTCCCTTCCATGTCTAAAAATGAGAAGCTTAATATAAACCTCTGCTATACGTTCCACCAGTCTTTTGCAGGTTTTTGGTAACCTGTGTGTCCTTCACTATCATTTTTCTGAAGACCAGACCCTACTGTGAAAAGCTGTTGCTCTCATTTATTCATTCATGAAAAAAACCAAACTTCCCACAGAAAAAAACCCCACAGCAAGCAATCAACGAAAAAAAAAAAAGTTTGCAGTTGATAATGTCACAGCAGAGTTCTACAAATGAATATAGCTCTGATTTTGAAATATTTTTTCTGAATACATTTTGTCTCTTTTTTGGATGTGTGGTAAAGAACTTCCCCCAGCCTGTTTATTTTTTTTCTTCATTTATGCTTCTGCAAGCTATTTAAGCCCGGTTTCTGTATACAGTTCTCCTTTCATTTCCAGGCCCCTGCACAGCTTCTCTCCAATCCATACCTACTCCTTTCCCTGTTTCTTACAGCCCTGCTAAGCTGTCCTGGTAGTCTCTCACACTATGAGCAAGCAAACAGTTGACACAATGTCTCCTCTTGCTGTGAGAGTCCAACAACTTCATTGTTGGATCAAGCTTATTGCCTGGTCCACCACTGAGTCTAAACTGTAAACAGCTGTGGATCTTTGTAGTCATTAACAGACTCCTCTTGAGTGGTGCATAAGCCTGAATTCACCAGGGAAATAGACTTGGCACCGTGCCTAATGGTGGTACTTGCAAGTTTTAGAATGGGGGATCTGAAAATGGGCCAGCAACCCTGTTAAGCTTAATTTCATTATTTATTTTTCTTCTTAATGCGGTGTATTTCCTGGTTCGCTGAGTGCTGCTGGAAAATTCCAGGTTGTACCCATCACAAGTTCCAGTCTGCACTGAGACTGTAGGAGGGCCACTAGCCACCCCGGCTGACCAGAGCAAAGTGTTCTCCTCCTGTTAACTCCTCGGAGGTCAACGGCTGTGGGATGCTCGGGGGTGAATCCCTTTTTACAGTGATCCTCCTGTTGCCAGGGTTGAACTAAAGAACGGTAGTTGTTTTGATTTTGCACTGTGAGCAGAGATAAGGTGGAGATGGCTTTTGCTCCATGCGAGATGTTGAGCTGTTGAGCCTGAACTCAAGACCACTTGAAATTTTCACAGGAAAGGCGGCTGTGATGAACAGGCAGGTGGTGGAATAAGAGGTGACTCAGTAATCTGGAATCACCGATGTGGCCTGGGTGAGGCCTTGCAGAGACAGGGACATGGATCTCTTTTATTAGTTCTCAAAGAATGGTGACTGCTGACCTGTTAATCTAGATGTTCTGGCTCTCTTTTGTACCTGAAATACCACCCTTGACCAGAGGATGCCCACAAAACTTGTCGAAGTTGATGAATTGACATTTCTTGCAACCAAAACTTTTAATCAGAAAATTCCCAATAAGCCTGAGAGTTGGTGGGTGTGACTCTGGCCCTGGGTTCCTTAAAGAACATAGCTGGGATTTAATTAGCTACAATTTAGAGAGTGAATTTATCCATTAGGTGACTCAATCTATAACCTTACCCTGCAGGATTAGTGGTCACAATGGATTTGGTTTTTGGCTGCCTCCGTGTTAAATTCCCTGCTGCGGGGATAAGTATGCCCACTTTCACCGCTCAACAGTGGCACTCTTATCAGAAAGGGGTTTACATCATTGCCCGGAATACATCATAAGCAATATACTTCAATTATTTATTTGAAAAAAGCACCCCAAAACAACACAAACTCTAGTCTCTATTTTCTTCCCTTGTTTTTCATTCTTCCTGGTTGTGAACTTTGTTACATAATTAAAAAAAAACCCATAAAAATATTAGCAATACACTGTGTTTTTAAAATTTCTGGAAGTATCTGTGAACGCCCTTTCATGAGGTCAAGTTATCAAACCCCAAGTGAAAATCATGTGGTAGCTGCAATATTATTTAATGACATGCTAGCTGATATTACAGGGTAGCTGTTTTCTCCATTAATGTATTACTCTCTCCTCCTGAGCTGTCTGCGTGTTGAATTCCAGCACTCCTTGCATCTGTCTTAAATGATCGTGTTTAAAGGGCTAAAGAGTATTTCAATAAAATGCACTGAAACTGGAGGAGCTGCCCTAGAGCTCGAACAGGTACAGTGCAATGGTGATACATGGTTTAGGCATTATCATCGCCCTTCTGACGTTTTATTTTTTTAAACAGTTGACAGTTCAGGCAAGCTTAATGCACTTTGTAGAAGGACTATCAAATAGTTAAGGAAAATTAAAAGTATATCCATTATTTGCGTGTTTTACAGTTTTTAGAGCTGCTCCAAGCAGACTAGTATTGAGTGTTTTATTTATTTTACTTTTTATCTTTGTAAGTGAGGTGACCTTCAAGGGTGTCACTTATCAGATGATGAAAGTTTTGAGGCAGCTTGGGACGATGCATTTTGGATCTGAGTGAGCATCAGTTAGAAAATCTAAGGAACATGAGATTTATTCCTGGGTCTCTGATTTGCTAAAACTCACTGTAGTTGCGTTCTAGGGTCAGGACGATCTGCTTTGAGTCATCCTTTTCCAAGGAAGCATCTATCTTTGCCCCTTCTTCCCTTCTGTTCTTTCTGAAAGTCCTTTATTTTTCAGGCGTTTGAATCTTTGATTTCCCACAGCAAGACGTCTCCGAGGCCTATGCTGGTGCGTTTCCAAAGCAGATGCCTGTCGGGCAAGGAGTTGCAGCAGGGGATGCCTCTTTGCTTCTCTCAGCTACTGAAGAAGAAAGAGGTGAGGGTCCTCAAGAGCAGTTTTAGATTTGTGTGTTGGGCAGTGACCCATCCTGCAGGGTGCAGAGCCCAAACATAATGCGTGGGAGGAGATCATGGAGATTGTTAGCGAGCCAATGGACCTTTTCTTCCTCAAACTGGGCAACTGCAGTTTGATATGTTCCAGCTGTGGCATAAGCACCCAGTGCTTTCAATGGTATAGCGACCAACCCTTTGAGATGGTTATTTCAAACACAATGCTTGTGGCATTGTATTAGCGTTGGAGTTTTTTACTGTGGTAATACCTGGAGCTCTGTGTAGGGAACGCAGCGGCATTGTCTGAACTTCGGCAGTCTGAGACACTGGCCTTTCCTTTTCTTGCTCAGGGAAACTTTTGAGGGTGGATTTCTGGCTTGCTCTCTCTTCAGCATAAAGCACCTCTGTATTTCTCCAAAGTAAAATGGAGACAGAGCTGCTTGCACAGGGAAATAAAATAGTTTTCTCTGCACTTTTTTCTTGGGAGTATGCAAAAATCCCATGTGCATTTTTTTTATGAATTGGACCCTTCTGTTTTATAGCTGGTAGTATTCATGCTTATTACAATGCCATATTATGGCCTTAGACACTTTTTATGTCCCTATAACATAGCACCCTAGAGAAAGATGCTTCACTAAGCAAGAACCAGTAAACTTGCTACAGAATCAGCGGAATACTTTTCACAAAAGTGCATAAACTTTTGTTCTTAAACATTGTCATCCTTCACCTTAACAAGCACAGAGAAAGGTTCCACTGGTTTCTATGCCTTGTTAGGTCTATCATCTTTTTAATTAATAGTGTTTTTACGAAGCCGTCTGAACTGTGTCATTTCCATTATCAGAAAACCATTGCCATTAATGAATAATTTTCATTTCTGATCCTTGATATCATGCTAGTTGATCTCCTGTTTCCATGCCGCCGAATGATAGCATCGTTTTCTGCCCACGATCAAATTTAATTTGGACTCTGATTATATTATGCTGTTGCGACTGAAGTGTCAATTTTTGTCAGGCAATTAGGAGCTATAACCTGTGAAGTTAAGTTTGATAGGCATTGTAATTGGATTGTTACAGTAATAGCTTGGAACATTCCCTTTTTTTCTTGCTTCTTTGATTCTTGATGCATACTTTAGTTGTGAGAACAAAGGCATTTTGTTATTATGCAACCATAGGATGTTCAAGACAACAAGATGGAGTTCAGGTTTTTCCACTTTCCCCAGATGGACTCAATTTGGATTTAGTTTTGACCACAAATTATGCTAGGATTTAAAAAGAATTCCGTGTGTGTGTGTGTGTGTGTGTGTGTGTGTGTCAAGGAAACCTTGAAAAAGAGAGCTGTGTAACCAGCGCTGCTAGGATTATAGTATGGAGGGATTCTTTAAATTAAAAAGTTAAAAGGCAAAAAAAAAAAAATTCCTCAGAGTGGAACTGCGTCAGATTACTTCGGCTACTCTGGCTCCTTTTAGTGGCCTGTGCGGTTTACGTACTTTGCAAGCATTTAGGACTATAATTTAAGGTCACGCTATGGCCCAAATTTTCTATTAGAGTAGATCAGGGCAGTTGTATTCGAGTGAATCAGTAGAACAGTTGGCCCCGTGGAAAATAATCACAACACAATAATGGAGAACACCTTTTGTTTTTATTATTATTGGATCCCTGCTGTCAGACTGGAAGTTATCTGCTTTTACGCTTTTTGGTTTCTTTGTTTTTTTTTTTTTTCTCTGCAGACACAGTAGCTCCCAGCTTGGCTGTTTGTCAAAAGAGTTTTTTTCTGAATGTCTTTAGGGTGTGCTCAGCCCCTCCCCTCGCTTCATCTCCTCATCATCTCTAATCAAAGGCACAATGAGGAGACCTTTTAAAAAGGACAGTGGAGAGAGGATAGTTTTTCCAGTGCTCAGTTGATTGGACACTTTTCGTAAGTGCTGCTATGTGACAAGCAGAAGGTGGAGGAAAACAAAGAAACTCCAGCTGCTATGGAATGCAAGGGAAAAGCTCACCTGGAACAGGGTTTATCCGGGGAAAATTGAAAATCAGTAGCAGAGCTGTTAGGTAAATGGTAAAGAGAAATTAAACCTTTAAAATCGACTATGGGAGGCTTTCAAAAGTGTCAAATGCTGTGTATGGGACAGTTGTATTTTCAGAGTTGGCAAATACTCTCCAGGATTCCACCCTTCTCACCCAGCAGTCATGATACCCACCGGCTCCCTACCACCCGGTGTCAGCCCTGCCTTGCTCGTTACATCCTTAGAGACCTACTTCTTTGTTCTGACAATTGTGTGACACCCAGTCAGTTCGTGATGTGGCTGGTTGGGTCTGTTCCTTCCTACTTCAGGCATATGTTCACTTTTCTCTTCTGGCATCCTCAGCATGTGGTCACTGCTTGGTCGAGGAGTAATCTGGTGAGCTTGCAGCATTCTTCATTACCAACCATTTGTGCTTAACGGATCTGTCCCCTGCTCACCTCCCAACAGGGCTCCTTCTCCTCCTACCTCTTCCCAAACCTACACTAGAGATTTTCTGTCAAGGCTAATGGATTGCGTATTCACATCCTGTTGCTTCAGTCATGTGCTCTCTCAGCAGCTCTGTTCCATCTTGTAATTCCGCTTCTCTGCAGTGTAAACTCACTAAATTCATTTAGTGCTTATACTCCTGTAGTGCTCCGCAAAATTTCACCATGTCCAGCTCCATTTCCTCAGTTTCTGCAGGGCTCAGGTGGGCCGTGTGTTCCTGCGGCTGCCTTCTCCTCTGAGCCCACTTGGGACACTCGGGTATGGAGGCAGTGGGAAATTCTGGAAAGCAGCAGTTACCACACTCTGTATCATCCAGTGGGGCCCTACTAGTGAGACCACTTCGTTTTGTTCATCCTTTGCACCAATGCTAATATTTGCATAGATGCTGAAATCTGGAGTTGGTTTTTTTTTTCCAGAATCACTCTTTTTCTTTTATGTTGGTTGTGGTTTTTTTCTTGTTCTATGAAACCTATTTCCAATGAATGTTTCCACTTGTACCATATTTTCTTGCCAGTCTTATTTATTTGAATATACGGATTCTAAATATGGGGACTAAGCTTCCTGACATTGCCCCCGTTAGTCTCATGGTGTTCAGAACTAATACTGAGAACCTGAAAGGATGCATCAGGGCTGTTATTGAGGGAGCAGATTGCTGATGTGACAGAATCAGCTGCATATGAAAAGGTGATATATGGAATGGAAAGTAAGTTAGATGAATTTGAAGGTATTTGTAATCTATTCTTCAGCTGCATCAGAAGAGATGTCCTGAAATATGATAGAAGATAGTGGAGAGAGGTTGAAGGGTGAGTGAAAGCTTTTGTTTCAAAAGGTAATAATAATAACTTACCTCCCTGCTTTTCTGTTGCCGTACTTCCCTTTTTCCTTTGTTTTTCTTCCTCCCTGGGAGATAAGGGTGGGCTGCAGTAATACCTGAAAAAGGAGTGAGTGTTATGTAAATTTTTCTGTACATGCGTTCTGTTTGCAAAAAGAGAGACTTGGAATCCGATGAAAAAGAGCACTAGGAAGACAAATAGGCATGTAAAAATCCTTCTCAGGCAGTAGATGTATGCAACTTTCTGGAATCTATTGGTGACAAGAGCGTGTATTAAATTTCTGCTTTTCAGTTGATCTGATACAGGTGCAGCAATTACCACAGACCGGTGTCATTAATTGTAATGTTCTGTAGGAGTAATCAATGAACTCTGTTTCCTGAAAACAGTTTCACCTTTGCGCTATTAGTACTATAATGAAGAGGGCGCAGTACATACTTACGTAAAGAACTTAGAATCTATTAGCACCTGTGCTGAACAGTAAAGCTGCTGATACTTTGCATGCAAATTGTAGTCATCATCTGAGAAGAAGCAGAGTTCATAGGTTCAATATTCTCTCACTTTCAGTCTCCTATGTCAGCTGTGTCTTAACCAGCTGGGGGCAGAATTACATTCTGGAAATTAGTGAGAAAAAAGGTTAAAATTGAAAATCTACGATTTCTGCATCTAGCCTCACCATTTATATGTTATAAGGTAACATGAAAAATCCCAGCAAGTATAAATGATGTCTCATTTCACGTTATATTTTTAAAGTGTCAGTGCTCAGGTAGGTTTACATTTGACAAGCGATTTAAATACTTCAGTACATTTCTATAGCCAGAAGAAAAAAATCTTATCAGGATAAAAACTTGATGAAACTATTCATTTTTGTACTAATGCAAGAACCATTACTACTCTTTTTGGCATGTGGATATATGAGGCACTGTATTAATCTTCATAATTTTTCTAAATACTTCATTGTTTGAGGAGATTTCAGTGACTGCTCATTTATGTTGGTTTTACTATATTTATCTTCTGTACTGATTCTTGAATGCTCTGCTCTGAGTACATACCTGATTGTGACTGGTACAGTCTTACCATAATGCTGAGAGAGACATATCTGTATTTCTGTAAATCTTCTTCTGAGTTTACCTTTGGCAAAAAACATGGTGTTTATTTTTCCTCGTACCAAAAAAATGCTTTTAGTTCCTTCTGCAAATATATGGCTTCAGATATCTCACAAGTTCCACCACCTTTCCCCTCACTTCTATTTCAAAAGAAGCAGTTGTGGAGGTCTCCATGTTCAGTTTTTTGGATATCATGAAGCTGTTCTCTGTGTAATCCCATATGAAATAATATTAAGATGGGCCTGTTGTGAACATTGTGACACAGAAAAGAGGCGTATAAAAATTACAACTGTAGACCAGCTGAGTGAAATAGTATGCTGAGTTAATGAAACTGAATTGAGAAAAGCACACAGGGGAAAAAAAAAAAAAGCCATAGCACTCCTATGGACAATAAACATTTTACATCCCTGACTCACTTTGGCAGTAGGTCCGTGATAGTTTCCCTATGGGATGATACCATGAATGTTTCACGTTAGACGAGTTTCATCCCTGGCTGTGCAGATTAACCAGGTTAAAAAGATGGGAGAAAATTCACCCTCAAGAGTATAATGACATATAAAGATAATGAAATAAGACAGTCGGTACAATAATGAAACTAGATTAAAATTCTGACTAGATTAAGATGCAGCTTCTTCCAGGTTGTTTGTTTATAAGTATGGATTACCATATCTAAATCTTCATGTCAGGTCTTCTAGAACATGAAAATCTGGGCTTTTGCTTTAAACTAGTGAAGATAAGAATGATCCAGAGAATTTGGATTGTCTTCAAACTTTCTCAAAATCCAGCAATTTTCAAATATTTCTGAAAATTCATGCACTTTGGTTTGGGCTTATATTCAGTTAAAAGTGTATCTCTCATACATCTATGAGAAACATGAAATGGAGAAGAATACTTCACAGATACAAGGATTGGTTGTCTCAAATTATTTTCTCTCCTTGAGATTTTCAAATCAAAGATATACAACAGCGCTATGACTGAAGTAGATGATCATGAGCATTTCTGGATAGTTCATTATCCACCAGCTATTATCGTTGCATTCAGCTAAAGGAAAAGTCAGGACAATATAGGGTGTATTAGTAATCACATAAATGGAAAATCCCAGAAATCATGCATCTTTATTATAGTTGTGGCCAAGTGCTTCCTAAAGGCTTGTGTTTTGAGCCTGGAGCAATGGCAGAGTTTACCTGCAGTGACCCAGGAGACGACAATGATCTGAATGAGGCCCCTGTTAGGCCAGCAAATTGTCCATTTATTTCCCCCATGCAAGGAAATTAAGCCCACGAAATCTACAGCAGCCAACCTGTTCTGCAGCTCAGGCATTACAAATAGTCATCTCGCACCAAGTTCTCACTTCTTCTATAACTTTCTCTGTTTTCCTTTAGAGGAAACTAGGGCAGTGATTTAGGTCTTTCTCTCTTATCTCATCAGCTGTCTTCATGAAACCAGTAGGAATATCATTTTGGAGATTTTTAGCCCTCAAGTTCAAATTGGCTAATGGTTCAGTCTTTTGTTGCAGGGAAAGTAAAGGGGAGAGAAAAGAAAGATGGAGAGACAGACAAAACAGTTACATAAAGCTTATTTCCATAGGAAGCCAAGATAAACTGTCTTTATCTGTAGGAATTGTGAGGCCTAGTTATGTAACTCTTCAGCTTATTCGAAGAGGTGATAAACTGTTCCTAATTAAGCATTCAGCTACAGTCCCATTATAAGACTTTTCCCCCCTCTCCAGCAGCTCAATAATAAATAAAAAAAAATTAAAATGGTAAAACCCCCACCAACAAACCCATAAAAATCCCTGTGCATTCACATTTTCAGGGTTAAGGCTTACTGACAACTAGAGTACTTTATGAAAATTGTGATTAAATTGAGTAAGTACTTTTTAAGATTAAAAGACTTAAAATAGCTTATTTTTAAAATATTTGCAACGTCTATTGTTCCCTTGTATCCATCTCTCTGTCCAACAAAATCACATAATACCACAGAGTTTGAAACGTAAGTAGATTTCAATACTGACTGTGCAAGAGTCAGTTTTAGGGGCAAGAACAGTAAAATGTTTAAGAAATATCTCTATTTGAAGAATTAAAGTGATTCTTCTACCTGTGAACATGGCAAGGAGGGGAAAAAAAGCCCCAGAAAACAAAATACTTTCATCACCAAGCTCTGAATTGCACCGGGGTGTTTCTTAAGTCTCTTTTTAGAGCTCCCACTTCTCTTTAAAATTCCCCGCAGAAAGCCATTTTCCAGGCAGAATCCAGAGGAATGAGAGGGCAGCGATTTCCCGACGAGGTGGCAGAGCTGGGGAGGGATCCCCGATCTGTGTGTCCTTCTCACTTGGCTGCTTTTGTTGGCAGCGGCTAAGGAAGCTGAACTACCCCTGCGATTCTCTGCAGACTGCATGCTCTGCGATAGCCAAAACTCATGAATGTTCTTACTTCGCAGTGTTGCGTTGTGCCTTGTAAAAGACGTGGTGAGTGGGTGCCTCATTAGTACTAAGGGATCCTGGGTTTTGTTTTGCAGCAGTCATCGGCTGTGACTTCCATCTAGGTAAGATGCCGATTTCCATGTGGTGCGGTGCTGCCGTGATTTATTAGCTTTCACCCGCTCTTGCCTTAGTAATGGGAAAATTAAGCCCTTATGTGTTCTCACATGGTATTTTCTTCTGTTCACATTATGCCTTTTGCACTATCTCAATTTAATTTGCCTTGACTTATATTAAGGTTTTCTTCCAAAAGCCCTTTCCTATAGACCAAAGCAATGAATTCAGTGTGAGGAAGGCTAGACATCATCTTTTCACTCAGAGAAATAGATCACAGAAAAGGAAGCTTTTAAAATGCTACTATCCATCTCTTTACCTGATTAGTATATAAAGAACAGAGTACAAGAGTAAGGGCTGAAGAGTTAATCTCTTACATTAATCTCGCCCATTACGTTATATTAAGTAATCTCTTCCTCAAATGACTATACAATGCAGTACTACTAGTAAAATAAATTTCACATCAGGATTTTATAAGTAATGTTGCCCTTGAATAATTTTCTTCATTTAACTCCATGACAAAATTGCATCCCAAACACTATGCAGACATCTGCTCTGAAACTTCCTCAAACTGGTGGGACTGGCGGCACTCTTTGCAGCCAAAACATTCAACAAAAAGATTCCTCAGTTTTCCCTCATCATGTACAATTATGAGTTTTGACTTCAAATACTTACACTCATAATTACAGTATTCTGAAAAGATGTCCTAAATATATATGTTTCCCAGCTTGACTGTGACTTCAAGCAAATTCTCTTGTCTGAGGTGCTCGGTAAAGTAAAACTGAATTAGTGAGAGTACAATAAAGCAAGTTACAGTGTTTAGATACAATAACCAAAAATAAAGTCAATTTAATCTCCCAAAGTAGGACAGCTTTTCAGTGTATTTGTCACTATGGAGATTTAACAGTTGATTCCAACTTGCATTTTAATGGCAAACTTACATAATTGTGAGTCCTGGTGTGGTACTGCTGAGTGTATTCAGGCTGGAATTACCAGTTAGACACATCCTGCTTAGCCTTGGAGTTAAAACATGCTAATAGTTTACACATGTGGATGACAGTTTTTAATAACCATCTTTATAATCACCTTTGGATTTCTCTTCTCTTCCTCGCTTAACACTATCTAAAAGAGAAAACCAGTATTAGTGGTCAAGGCTGGGGATTAAAAATCGAGATTCTTGGGGTTTACTTTTTTATTTTTTAGCTAGTTCTGCCAATGAGGATGAGCAGATATTTTTGCAACTTGTATTTCAAATAGACACTTTTTATTTATTTCTTTGTTTGCCTATTTATTTGTTGGTAGACAGTGTATTTTCCTGGATGTGTTTAAAAATGTTCATGAGGAAAAAAAAAAAATCTCAGAAGTACTTAAGAGATCACTGAGTGCTCAGAACTGGGAAAGTACATAGGAAATTTTTTGTTTTGACTGAAAAATTATTTGGTTTTGGCAATATTTTTTGCACGTGCCCTCTTCATTCCTACGTGCTTGCTTTGTAACCAATTCTGGTCATTACAGAACGTGAGGCAAATAGTTTGCTTTAAATTTTTCGGTGCCTCAGTTTCCCCAGTCGGGGAATGGTTGAGAAAAATCATCCACTTCCCAGGGTGTTGGGAGGCTTAATTAAGTGTTTATAAAGTACTTCAAGACTTTTGCATGAAATGCATTACGGATGTGTAATGTAACATTATTATTAATGTATATTGCAAATTATTTTTTATCTCTGGCAATTTTCCATTACTTTAGAAAATTAGTCTGATCTAAAATATTGGCCAAATAGACAGAATTGCTGCAATTCCTTTAGTAAAAGTTCAATGATGGAGTCATGTTGACTTTTATCTTCGACAATCTTCCCTGAGAGTCTCCCAGAGACACAGAACTTGAGCCGCGCTTCTAATTGTTGGCTTCAGGCTACAACTTTTGATCACTTTATTTCTGCTACTTTCTGTTAAACTCACTGAATGAAAAGGCTTGATAACGTTTTATACTGTCTAATTCTTTATTTTGGGGAATATGGAAGATGAATTTGACCTTCTGAATTTTTAGTCTAAACTTTGGTAACAGGGAGCGTCCTCAGTCTTGTTTTCATTCATATTAATACTGCATCTATCTCTTTTGCCCTGTAAAAAGCTATTAATATTGTTCTATTAACCTCTTTCGAAGTAATAATGACCTTTCCCCTGAAAATGCAATTATTGGACTTTTTTCCCTTAATAAATCTAATTTATTAGAAAGTTTGGCCTTGTGCACTTTGTTCTCTGCCATTTCCTTAAAAAAATCAGGCTTTATTTTCAAATAAGTATGTTGTTTTTATTCAGAAAAATATTCTGTAATGCATGCGCTTGGTCATAATTCGAGGGGAGGTGATGGTTGCTTGGGTCAACTGCCTCTCTGCCTTCAGGAAGAAAAAGGCTGTGGCGGCAGTGCTCTCCATTCCCCCATCGCTTGGCTGTGGTCTGCCTGCGTGTGGCTTTAATATCCTCTATTTTGCAAGGAATTGCCAACCAGCTCAGTTTGGCTCTTGCCAACATCCAGTGCAACAGGCCTCTGCTTGGTTAAAGAGAGCTCCTGTCCCCTTTCTGCAGTGAGCGGTGGTTTTTGAGGTGTTGCCTGACGAGCTTTCGCTATTTGAGGAAGGAGGAGAAATGCTCGACACCTCCCGTTGTGTCTGGCAACGCAAAATTCTGGGGAGGCAGAAGGGGAGGTAGGAGAAAAGCTCTTACTGCGTTTCTGCTCTTTGAGCTGCTGGTTTTGCCAAGGGAGACGATGAAGAAACTTTTCTAAGGAATACAAAGGTACTGAAAGCCTCTGTAACCTCTCCGCATCCTCGGTGAAGCAGTGGCTGTAGCAGGGGGATTTTTCTTCACTCCAGTGAAACAATGCTAAAAGGCTGTGCAGAAGAGCAGCGTTATTGTCCTGATTCTTCTCTGCCCCCACCCTCTTCTTGTTGGAGCTTCCAGTTGCTTGAGGTCAGAGGGAGAAGGAAGGTTGTGGCAACTCCCTTTCTCTGGCCATTTTCTTTCCTAATTATAAAGAATCCTTAAAAAATAAATGTGAAAATCCGTATAGGTTTCCCTTCTTATGTAGACAGGAAAAACATCTATAACCACATGTAGGGGAAGAATAGTTTTGTGGTTATAGGTCTAGGCTGGAAAAGGGAAGAAGTAGGTTCAGAGTCTTGGTGTGTCTGATTATTTTTTTTGTAAGCACGGGCAAAAAAATTTTTTTTTTTTTTTACTGGACCAATTAAATTAGAATACAAGTTTCTTAAAACATGCCATGAAATAAAGGCAGGCGTTACAGACTGTACATTAGAAATTAGAAAGTGAGGCTCAGCTTTCTGAGGATTCCCTAAGAATGACAGAAAATGGGTGTCAACTTTGTAAGATGGGCAGAGAGAATGTCCTTCCATGTATTCTCCCCACCCATCTCCCAGATTAATCAGACATGCTACCAGGAATGTTAACAGTGATGATTTCAAGCACTGGAAGGACTTTGTACCATGTAGGTAGGTTAACATGAGCTATACCATATGTGCAATTTTAAGATGAAGAATTATTTTTTTTAAACTTTGTTTTTCTAACATTCGTTTGAACTGCACTCTTCAGAAAACCGCATCTTCTTTACATTTCCTGGCTCTGTGACTCATCAAAACGAGCTGTGTTAGTCACATCAAATGATGTGTTTCATAGAACAAGACAGGAAAAGCGGCACACTGAGTCATCGTCGCAGGGAGGGTGGCTGCCAAGCCACTATCAGACAACACAGGGAAAAGCAGGCACGTTAAATGAGTGGGGTCACAGAAACACAGCCCAGTGACAGGAAATCATCTCCAAGCAGGTGAAAGCGAGCCTCCTCATCTTTGTAGTCTGTTTTTTAAGGAAGTGCGACATGCGCTGTCGTGATGTTTACCTGTCTGTCAGCTTCTGTCCCCCAGTAACTTGGTAAGCCATTGGCCACTTTCAGTCAGATCTGTTGAAGTGGCAGAGGTCTCAGAAATATGATGTTCTTAATGCAAGTTGTTGCTTTTATCGTGTCTTTAGCACCCTTCTGAGAGAAGGGCTGTAGTCCTGGCTCTGCCGTCCCCCCGCTCCGTGCGCCCTGCTGAGGTGGCCACCGTCACACCCGCGCCGGCCAGCCTGGCAGTGCTGGTGGGGCGCTCAGCCCAGCACGGCACAGCCCGCTCCCTGCTCTGCAGTCACAGAAGGGTCGGGGGGTGTTATTCAGCCGGGTTATCCTTAAGGATTTGGGAGTGGAAGAATGGGGTGGCAGCGGAGACTTTGAGTGACGTGACACAAGACCCGGTGGCGACACAGACTGACAGAAAGAGGTGCGGAAACAGGGAATTGTAATATAAAACCACCGCAAACCGGGATTCAATTCATGGCGTAACTTGTTAATAAAACTCTGTGCTGGGTATTTTTTGAGAGCTTTTCTCCCAGTGAAAATCTTTCAGTTCTGTCTAGGTTCGACAAATTACTGTAGTTTAACTTGTTAACCTAATTCCGAGCGCTCAGGTTATGCACCTTGCTAGAGACACTTCAATTCCTGCTTCAGGTCCCTTAGGAATGAAGGTTGATGCAACGGCACTGTCTGTCTGTCCGACGTCCCCAAAGTCAATTGAAAGCGAGGCCCAATTTTGACAAACTTGATTGAGGAGTGGAAGTCCCTATTTAAATTCCTGTAAGTTTAATGAAAATGAGTAAGTGGCTAGAAAAAAGAGTTTATGCTAATTATCCCTCAGCAAGCCGATTAGTGGACGTGTACTGGCTAGCCAAGCAGCCTGCTTGCTATTCCGGACTAACTATAGCAAGAATTATCTTTCGCTTGCTGGGGGTTACACAAGGTGGGGAGAGGAGAGGGCTGATAGATGAACTGGGGTTATTCTGACCAGGGAAATGAAGGATATAGGATAAACACTTGTAAGAAATTGGGGTTTCATTTGTCCTACTTCTAATGAAATATCCTGACTGTTTTTTCAAAGCTTTCACAGTATCTTTCGTAACCCTTTAAAATTTTTAAAGGGGAAGAATGACGACAAAAATCATCACAGGACACAATTGTGTCCTTTTTTTTTTTCCCCCCAGGTGATCCAATATTAGCATTTGTTAACTGTCCATAGTCTCTGGATTATTTTTTAGGCTAGTGATTTTCCCAGAAGATCATCCTGTTTCTTATTAGGAAAGCAACAAATATATTTCACCTGCTTCTCCTTAATTATTTTTTTTTAATCAAACTCATGAGCAACAAGTTAAAATCTGGCAATTCCATTATTTTAGCATGTTGAGGTAGATTTGATTTTCTTCTCATTACTGTAAATTTGCATATCTCTAGTAGGGCTGAGGAGAAACAAAGGCAGAGGAGCACATAAACACCATAACAATCTGGACTCAAAAAATATAGAAATATGAGTTGTCATGCTAAAGAACCACTGTTGGTATATGAGTCAGTTACCAAATCAAACTGATGTTCCTCATTTTTTTTTCCCCAGGAACTAATTCTTATCTCTAATTTACTTGGTAGGGATTTTTCTATGCTCTGCTTTGCTTTTCATACTGTTGCTGAGACAGACTGGAGCTATCATCTGTAGAGTGTGCCACATCAACTTACACTGGCATACCGTGGTTTCTCGCACAATGCCATCTATTATTATGATCTGTCATAATATAGCATCCCATTCATTACACAGCTCATATTTCTAAATTTTGTCTGTGACGAAGATTTACCAAATTGTTTCTTTAATATAGGAATTTGGGGGGATACTTTTACTGGGGTTTTGCTGCTGGAGGTCTGGATTCATAGGGAAATACCCACATTTCGTATTTTTGAGGTGAGTACTTATAAAGATGAGCATGTTTATTTTTCATTTTAGTAGCCCAGAGGATGGCAGGGGTAGATGTTGTATTCCAAAGGGAAAGGTTTTGTTGTATCTGCAGATCCAGTTCGCAGGCACTGCTGTTTAACTGGTTTCTATTCTGAGATGTACAGAATAGGAACCAGTAGCAGCTTCTCTCTCCCTACACAGAGGTCTGATATTTGGAGCTATGAGGACAGAAGTCTGTGACTGCTCTACTTCCTTTGCAGGCTGGCTTATCTGACCTAAAGGGTGATGCCTACCCTGGAAGTCTTGATGAGAAAGGAGAGCTCTCACCTCCTTTGATGAACTTACAAGGAAACATTGAATACAGAAGCCTTAAAAAGTATATAGAAACATATGAGGAGGGGGAAAAGTAATGACTAAGCCACACAGTCACTGAAGGAAAGACGTCCCCACGTTGCTTTCGTTAGTGAGCCCAAAGGAGGAATGCAAGGACTCTGGCTATCTGAGTGTGAAGGTGGTGAGGAGACAGCGCTGGAGTCCATGGCACACTTCACTTTGAGCGTAGCTCAAAGGTGCTCTTCCACTGACCTAGCTGGGGGCTGTCAGGCACCCTGTAGTCGTGGGGGAGGAAACACTAACGTCCTTTATCTTATACTAGCGTGCTTCTATCATAAAACACACAGAACAAAAAATACAAAACCCCTGTGACTTTCAGCCAGCCATCTTTTTTCTTCTTTTTTTTTTTTTTTTTTTAATTCATGGCAAATAAGAGGAGACTATTAATTCATACTTTTTGAATGTTTGGAGTCAACAGCAGTGTGATTGGGTTCTTGCCTTTTCTACAGCCACTGTTACGTGTCGGTGGGATTAGCAAGGCAGTGTTTGTTAACAGCGGTGTTCTCTGAAACACTTCAGTTGCTAGTTGGCTGCTTTTTCTCATGCACCTAATTTCATTTGAGCTTTCGGTTGTGTTTGGTTTTGGAAAATCAGCCTGTGACTCTAGGAAGGATCTGCTTTTCAGCAATGTTGAAGAGAGACGGCTTAATCAGGTTTGATAATGCCCTATCCGGACACACACATACGTGCACACACATCTGCATCATTGATTTCAAAATGCTTCCCAAACTGCTCGTTGTGCCTGCAGACCCTACTCATGGCGTCCCCTCTGGATTTTGGTATAAAGTTCATATAAAAAGAAGTGACAATGACACCAAGTGTTTCCCTGACAGCTCTTGTTTTGAGTGTATGTGCAGTTGCTGCAGTAATATAATTTAGCAACTGTTTTGGAGGATAACTCCTCCTCCTCCCTACAAATTTCTGATTGTAACAAACTATTGAGCAAGTGCACACAAAACTGACTGTGGTCATCCACCTTAAATAGATTTATTTTGTTTCCAGCAGGACAGGTCAGCAGCCCTTCTTTCATACGGTACATCCTGGCACACCTCCTGCCCCTGGAAAAGATTATCTCAATACCTGTGAGTACGTGCAACACGATAGACCTCCTTAGGCTTGCTCCTGCCCGTATCGAAAACTGAGCTCTGAATATTTCTCTGGGAACCTCAAACGCGGAGAGTTAGCGCAGTGGACAGAGAATATCTTCCTGCCCCTGAAAGAAAAAAGGAGTTGAGTGAGGCAGAGCCACTGTTAGAGCCTGAGAATCAGCTCTGCATGGCTCAGGAGAGAGAAATGAAACCAAAGCCTCCTCCAGCATCTCTCGTCCTATCTCTCTCCTCCCTTTTCAGTACCAAACGGTATTGTCTTAATCTGGGAATGTGATTTATTTGTGAAATACCTAGTGGGTGGCAGAGGTGGGGAGCAAAGCTGCACAAAGCTCCCCAGAGCTGCTGACCGAGGTAAATAGTGTGTCATAACACATTTATCAAATAATAATGGAAACCGTATAAAACATATAGGAGAGGGAGGGGGGGGAACCCATTCCCCTCTGGGAAGTTACTGAATATTTCAGCCAGTTTATAGAAGTATGTGTACATGTGTTTGGAAGGGGGGAGGTTTTCCTAGCTTCACCTCTGCAAATAAATCATTGGCCTAGGATGTCTGAGCCGACAAGTGAAATGGATGAGCGCATTACGGATCAAGGAGGTGGTATCCCTGCCTTGGTTAGTTTGAGAGAGACCACCCAAGCACTGTGGGACTAAGATGAGACTGTGCGTTGTGGAGTTCTGAAAGGCTCAGGCTGCGGCCTCTGACATGGCAGGAAGGTGGGGAATAAAACAAAATTGGTGGTATTTCTCAAACTGCAGGCATGACTTGCCTTTTATCTGAACTGGTTTTGTTGCTAATTTTTAATTTTTTTTTGCCTTTGATTGGATTGCCAGCATAGATAAAATGAAAAAAAAAAAAAAGAAGAAAAAATGGCAAAGGTGTAATAGTTATGCCCATTTTGGAAATAAATTGATGTTTAGGTACAATTAAAAAAAATATTAATGATATATTATGTACATTTTTCACTGTTTGCCACTAGTGACTTTCAGAATACAGAAGCCGAGGTCTGATGCTCTCATGGACATTGAGAAGAATCTTGCATCATAACTGGTCCCTTGAAGTCAGTGGGAGTTACTTATGGAAAGAGGAACCCCTTCCACATGAGTAAGGTTTGCAGAATGTTGGATGAGTCTTAACCAAGAAATGCTAAGTTAAAAGGAGCCTGCCAGAGACAGTATCCTTGTAAGTATATGTGTAGTTACAACTTGCAAGGGAGAAGGAGATCTAAGTTTTGGTATTATCATCTTTCACAAGAAAACCTCTTAGAGTGCAGCTGATCACCTTTGTATATTTACTCACGGCAATAGTGATTGAAGCCTTATCAGTCTACATATAGTAATGAATTAGATGAATTCTGGGCTGTAAGGAAGGCTGCAGGAATTAAAAGGCAAAATAAGAAAGGTGTCTCTATAGAAAAATATCCTCTCTTTTTAAAAGAAAAAAAAAGTCTTGAAATTTTTCTATTATATTCTAGGTTTCTATAATCTTTTTAAAAAAATTTGATTGAAGTAATGATGGAACTTTGTATTTACCAAAATTTGCTTTCTCTTACAGTAGACAATCTGGAATTGTTTTAAAATTATTTTAAAACTGTTCCTGCAAAAATGCATGTTTTAAAAAAGATGCTGTGTGTTCCACCCATGGAATTTTTCCAGCCCACGGCATTGGCAGTGAGATGCGGACGCCCACTGCACCAGGTCAGCCATTGATTTGGGTTCGGGGTTGGGCCAGGAGTTGTAACGTGGAGCCTTGGGGCAGCTCACCTTTAGCACCAGTCAGGGGAGACGCCATCGGTCTGTAGACACTCTGCCTCCCGTAACCAATGTCCCAGCGGGGTCTCAGCTGTGTTCCTGGCAATGGGATCTTTGGGGTGACGCAGGAGGCTGAGATGCTGAGCACATGCCATCACTAAGGTTCCTGTATCGCGTTTCGCAGGAACAGGGACGTTAACTCCCCATGTTCAGGCCAGATTTCAACTTTGGCATTCATATTGTGCCTACCTAAATCTCCCCTGAAGTTTTGATTTGATACAGTATTGTTCATTTGGTGCATTAATCGGTACAGTGCAACGTTGCTGCCCGCACTGTTGAACATCTGCTCTGCTTCAAAAGTTGCTGAGTTTTGCCTGCAAGAGAAGAGATTATTTTCTTTTTTTTTTTCTTTTTGAGTTTTAAGGGGAACTAACTCAACTGGAGCTCCAGCCCTCCCTGGGCAGGGGCTGAACAATTGGTGTTTGTGCTGGAGAACAAGGCTGCAAGAGACTGGAAAGAATCCTTCTCCGCCCAAGGGCTTAGGGCACCCGAGCAACTGATCTACAGCTTGTACTCTAAACTGTGGGCTATCGTGGCAGCTGTGATCTCTGCAGGAGATCTGCAGCCCGTGGATCTGCCCCTGCTGCGTTCCCAGCCTGCTTACAGCAGCTCGCTACGTTCCCAGCGTGTCCCTGCAGAAAGCATTGCACATCGGGCTGGGGGCTATCTGGAGGCTGCTCCGCAGCCTTATCAATTCATGTAGGCTGCCCACAGCCTGGCCACCGGTGGAAGGGCTCTTCCTTGTCTCAGGTCCATTCTTGGAGGTAAATGTTGTGTTAATAGGACTCTAGGTGCTCAGCGACTGTAGTGATTAGTGCTCTAGCTATTAATAAAGCGCTAAATAACTGCCAGATCTTGTTGAAGTACAAGGAAAATTTCTTACGTATAAGAAAATTTATACAGGGGTTTATTACTACTGGAACTATATGAATGTTACTGTAAGATTTGTACTGCTGATACCTGTGCGCGGGGGCTAATTACACCCCTTGCTGTAGGAGTTTAGCAGTGCAGCAGCTGTACGATGGGAGAGAGGACAGCGAAGAGAGCTGCCCTGAGCGACAGCCTGCAAAGCAGCTGCGTGGAGAGGGTGGAGGGAGGAGTGTGGACCTGAGGAGGATCTGCGACTCCGCAAATACTCTTAAGGAGAAGGAACTCGCTGTTCCTTCATGGAGAGGTTCCTCCAGCAAGGGGGTCCTTCGTAGAGGAGCCTCCTTGCTCTGTCTGCTGGTGCACTTCCTCGGCTCTCTACGTTGTAAGGCAACCTCAGTGCATGAAATACATGCCTGGTAATTCTGCAGTTAAATTAATATGGAAGAAACGTAGTATTAAAAAAAGGGCCAGAAAAGACTGATTTGTTGTTGAAAGTGTTGTCTAATGCATATTGTTGAAAGAATTCGTGTACGCAGAGAAGACGACAGGTTTCCGTGACATAAAGAATAGGCCTCGATCCTGTAATTACTTTGGCAGGTGCTTAATTCCCAAAGTGTGAGTTATCCTATGAAATTCAATGCACACAGTGAAACAAAGGAGTGGGAAGGGAGGAGGAAGGGATTACAGATGTTGAGAGAAAGGCAAGAGGGGCTCTCTGAACAAATGGGACTGAAAGAGGGATTGAAGGAGGAGAGGAAGGGCGATTGGCGGATGAGACTAGGAAAGCAATTCAGATTTGAAGTTGAATCAGCATTTGCTGACATGAACGTGACACTAATGGAAAGGATTTGGGAAAAGAATAGTTATAAGCTAATAGATTTGCTCTCTTCAAAACATTCTGTATGCAGGTAATAACGTGTAGACTTTGTTTATAATAACTTAAAGTGACATCTTTTGGTTTCAAAGAGGATTTACGGTCAGAAACAAGGAATGCCATACTCACCTGTTTTATTTCTTCCTCTTTTCTTCCTTCTTGAAATTTATTTCTGGAAGTCATTAAAATTCAGATCCCATCATTTGTAACAAATGATGTGAAGTGTTAGGTACAGTACTTGGAGTATATGTTTGTTAAAATGAAGGAAGAGACTCTTCCAACACTTTGGGATTTTATGAATGATTTACATCTGGTGCTAAAGTTCATAAATGAAACGTGGGAGAACCAGATGCTTCATTTCTTGACTGCATCGTGTCTGCACATACTGATGGTGAATTGAAAACAGGAATGTCTCATAAATCAAGAAAATCTATTTTTGTACTCTTGATTTCTATTCCGAACATCCATATAACACCCAAACAAATGTGGTAAAATTGGTTCCTTGAGAAACCCTTTATGTTTAGTAACAGTGTGGACATGTTAATAAAAAAAAAAAAAAAAAGTGGAGAGAAAAAAAAGAAAAGGAACCAATCTTCAGAGTAAAAAATGCTCAGAATGAGCAACTGCTCTTGGAGATCGGCATCGAAGGCACTTTGTTTAGCACGAGAAAGACTGAATGGAACTGCTAGGCAAATGCTGGCAGTTGTACAAAGAGCTGAGGTGTGTTATAAGGTGCCATTTCACAACTTTCGGCATTGGGGGAAAAAGAAATTAAAAGCCAAATTCTTCCTTTGGTTACTGATGTAATAACTAAAGGCAGAATCTGGCCCACCGTTTGAATAGGGAGATTGAACCTCACGAGCAGACATTTGCAGAGAGCTGAGTGAAATTCAGATTTTATTGCATTTTTCTTCAATGTTTTGGAATGATGCTCTTTGCCTACTCTCCTTTCTTGCTGAAATCTCCGATTGGCCTCAGGACTGTAAGCGATGCATTATGTTCAAGTGTCACTAAAACTTTTGTAAACTGGTTTTTAAAATATCATTTATTGAATTATAATGAAAGAATACGCAAAAGTCTATCTGTCTACAGGTTTGGTTTTTTTGATAGAACTAATAGTTATCTTCCCTCACCCTTCCCACCTCCTTGATTTCATAATATGTGTTTATCCACGCATTTTAAATGATTATATTGCACTTCCAAAACTACCTGTGAGAAATGGCAGGGTAGCAACAATGGGTGTGGATGACCAAGTTGTACACAAAGGGGTTAGTGGGTGCCAGCTGATGCGTGGTAGCTGCCCACGCGTGTCCTCTTGGCCTCCAAGAAATGCACGGGAACTGGGGGCGGGCTCAGCCCGCAGCGCGGGTGTGTGAGCCCGCCTCGGCTCCCCTTGCGTTTGCTGGGGGGGGGGGAATAGCTTGCGGTTCTTGCAGCTCAGCAGAAACTTGTTACCTCGTGGTATCTTGTTTGTGTGCCTAAGCCCTGGATGCGCGTGCCTTGCTAGTTCTGTTAACAATTGAAAACAAATGTTTATTTAAATTTATTTACACATCCTACACACAGATTGAGTGTAGGTGTGCTGGCAGAAGGGAGGCTTTAGGAGGGATTTCAGAGAGGTGAAGGAAATGGCTTAGCAGCCAGGTTTGAGGGAGGCACCCCAAACGCAAGGAGCAACATGAGACGGTGGAGGCATTCGTGATGGTATCGAGGTAGGCACTGCTGGCAGAGCAGGTGGAGTTGGTGAGGTAGGGGGGCTGACCCCGCTTTCAAAGGTAGGTAGGCAGATTGTATCAACACACCATTAGCTTCTGTATCTGCTACTCTGATGCTTCGCCTGTGGAAGCCAGTGGAAATTTTGCCATTTTCTTTCAGTGAGAACAAGATGAAGCTTTTCTGGGGGGAATATTCCCCCCATTATATGCTGGGCATCGCACCGACTTTCAGACTGAGGTGGAGCTACTAAAAGTGACAGAAGTGCTCTGCACTCCTCTTAGTTACCTTCCTGCTCAAAATGTGTCCCTAACTAAGACAATTTGCTGTATGTCGTAAAACACAAAGGAAAGCACTTTTCACGCCAAATATCAGAAAAGCGCTCTCTTTTCTCAACTGCAGAAGTAACAGAAATGATGTGTTCATTTTAAATTCCATTCATGTAGGCCCTAATAAAAGCTATTATAAAATACAATTGTGTGGAGACAAAAAGAGAGATAATATCACTATAGCTCAATATAAAATTTAAGTAATTAAGACATGAAAACTATTACACAATTTACTATGAATGCAATGTGAATAATAAAATATTTAACCATTTCACTTCTGGTTCGGTTTTTTTTTTTTTTTTTTTTTTATAGTACCTTTTGAAAATATTTGAGGTTGAAATGTTGCTAAAGATCTAAATTCCGTATTACTTCAGAAGATAAGCAGGACTGAAAAGTAAGCTAGCTGGGTTTTCCAAGTAAGACGTGTATATGTTTAGATGTTGATGTAAATACAGCACTCTGCCACATAATGGATTCTACATGAAAAATGTCAGTTTCAGGTGATTTTGATGGTGGCTGTAAATAAAAGAGGACATAGTGAGTGAACTGTGGAAGTATTTCAGCAGTGCAAGCTAAGCAGCGGCATAATAGTTATGAAATTGTGTAGATGGACTGATGGATCCCAAGATTAAAACAAAAGGATTCTTAAAGGTACTGGAAAGAAAAGTATTTTTAAACAAGAGCTGCTTAAGCTCCGCGTTTTTCTTTCACATGATTCAGCACCACGTCCTCTTCTCTGATGGGCTTCAGCAACCCTTTTGGTAGATGGTTGAGAGAAAATCTCGGTCTAGTCTTCTTCTAGTCGAATGAATATCATCATTCAGGATCTTTAATAGACACATTATTTTCTCGTGCACTGACATATGCATGACAGTCACAGGCAAGTACCGGCACTGCCTAGTAACACTTAGCAACATCTGCTCTATGATCCAGCCCTATCTTTTTACTTCATTCCAATCTGATTGTGTATGTTTGTTTTCTAGCTCAAATTTGTGGTACACAATTTGCTTCGGACCGTGTCCAAGCTCTCCATGCAACAGCATTCTCCTGAGCTGCAAGAACTGATGGCTCCTGTTGGAGGTTCAGTAGGTGGCACTCTTCCCCTTGGATCAGTCCGAGCAGTGCCCCAGGTGTTACACGGTAAGTGAAGCAGTAGTTCTGCAGGAAGCTAGAGGACAGACCCACAGCTTGCACTGATGGGGTGTCCAGGTTGGAGTACATCCTCCACTGGATGCAGTCTGCATGGTTTGGGGAGCATCCTTGGCTTTGTCTGCCACAGCGGTGTCCTCCACACCTGCCCTGTGCAGAGGACAGAAGCAGGGCCTATGGTGTGGACCATCTTTTGCATCTGGGCAACATGTGCCCTCAAGATCCAGTTCTGCCCAAAGACCTACGTAGGGAATGGAAACAAAGCTTAGAGGTCAGTGAGAAACAACTCTGATGTCCAGCATGTTGTTTAGGCTGACGCTTTCAAAAAAAGCTTACTGCTCTTGCTCGGTAAATTTGAGGAGAACTTGTTTGATAGGCCTTCAGAAGCCAATGATCTGCAGTTCCATTTACAGTAATTTTGTAGTTTTCAGACCTTCATCAGCCAGACCTCAAATGTCTCAAACTGGGCGCCTTTGTTTATAAAGTGTTAATCCTCACTTCGCTGTGCCTTAATTTTTTTGGCTGTAAAATAGAACCGCTGAGACTTACATATTGTGGCTTCTAGGCATGTGGTAAGGCACGAAAATATTTGTGATGTGCTTGGCAAAAAAAAAAATGGAATTGAGCATTGTGCTTGTACTCATTGTTATGATGAATCATCTCTTTATGAAGTCCATCTCCTAGACCTTTGGGTTCTCTGTCTTTTCCTATTGTCATGGCATGTTTCAGACTGGGATGAATCCTCCCTGAAGCCCTAGCCAAGCATAAATAGTAAGGAGCAAAGATACACCTGTGCATGTATGTTTTTCTGTATGTATATATATTTATACTATGTGTGTATGTATACTATATTATGGTCATTAAACAAAAAATAGAAGCTATAAATAGGCCAGATTGGAGGGGCGAAGTCATCACAATCTGCAATCTGTAAGTAAAGCAATGATAAATGGCAGGCTCCAAATTTGGCCTGCGAGATTTTTATTTTCTTTGTATTTAGTTTTGAACATCACTATTTCTTCTTAAAATTGCTAAAGACTGTTCTCTAGTAACATTTAATAAATCACTTAGCTATTTACATGCTTTAAGATCAATCATTAAAACAACTGAAAAGTAGATGTTACACAGGTCAAAGCTTAGGACAGACTATAGAGAGGAAGAGTTTCAGGTTTATGGTTCCTTACTCTCCCCAGTAACTCATCCCATACACAGTATAATATTTGAAATATAAATTATTCATGAATAGTTTTTAGCAATCAGTGAATTAGCCACTTGCAATTAAAAAAAAATTGACCTCCTCTTCTTGCATTTAATCTGACTAAAGTCAGTGTCATTGCTGTGTGATTGGGTCTCATCTATTTTTATCTGCTGTAGGAGCTGTTTTGATCCAAAATTGACAAAACCACCCTAGAAACTTGAAAAAAAGAAAAGGTAAGTCATATATATATATATATATATATATATATATATGTATATGAAAATATAAAAAAAAAGTATGTATGTAATAAGACTAGGACTTGGCCCATTGTGTGAACTACATTATTTCCACACTGCCTACCGTAGTTAACAAAAAAACCTGACTCTTCACTCATGGCAAACTTCTTCGAGAATGCCACACAGAAAGAGCCTGTAAACCATCCCAAAGAAGAGCAGTCCTTTGGCAAAGCTGCCAGGAATGTCTAGAAAGCCAGATCATACTGACCAAACATTCTGACACCTCTTTTTGGAAAAGCAATGTCATTTAACAGTAGATGACTCTCTTGCCCCTTTACCAAATAGGGCCTGAAAGAAAACGTTTGCTTTTAGTATTTGTCTTGAAAAGAAATTAAAACCACTCTTTGAAGATGTTTAAAAGACATTAACAATTGATCCTGCCAAATATCGTGTTCTCCATTTTGCCAAGACTGCTTTGCTTCACTGCCTTGCTTTTTTTCTTTTTTTTTTTAAATCAGGCCCAAACTGCTGACAGAATGTCACTCTAATAGGAAAAGACATCATTTGGAACAGTTATTAATATAAAAAAAGACCCTGTTAAAAAAGGGTTAGCCATCTAAATGGCCAAGTTCAACAAGACACAATTAGGGTTGCATTATCTCCCTCCCTGGAGCGCACATGTGTGAATTTATGAAGCTTAGAAAGGGGATAATTTAGCCTTATGTGTACCTTTTTTCACTTGGTCATTCAAATAGTTAACACTTTTTTTTAAAGCATCTATAAAATCTTTATCTACCATAGTTTTGATTTCTTCCTATCTTCATAGCTAGTACAGAGTAAATACTTATTTATTTATTTATATTACATTTATATACATTACAAAAGGCTGTATGTTACCTTCTATATTAGAGAGGGGTGGGAGGTCACCCCACACAGTAGTGGATAGAGATGAGGAGCGTGCGCTGAGTGAGACATTGGAGGCATTGTTTAGAGAGATAGAAGAACAGAAGGAGAATTTGGAGTAACAAGAACTGATGAGGACAATATTTCGTAAAGAAAGGACGGCCAGTTATGTGAAAAGCTGTTGAAATGTCCCAGGGAGACGTAAGAAGATTCACACCCTGAAAGTTGAGTAGGAGAAGAATAGAAAAACCTTTAAGAGGGCTTTCAGTGGAGTACAGACTGAAAATCTGATTGAATAGGTTCAAGAAGTAGGCTACGAGAAATTAATTCAGCAGGAAATTGTAGATGATGTAGACAGATAGAAATTCAATAAGCTTGGCAAGAGTGGGAGAAGCAGGCTGGATCCTAATGGCAGAAGTATATAGGATGAAGCCTGGACACGCTAAAGGTAAAAGAGACTTCTGGCCATATACTTCATCATAATTACCATAAATCAGCGCAAAAGATTTTAGTAAGAGCCGATTAAGCTCCCATCAAAAGTTCTCATCTTGGGACTCAATTATGCTCTGGCTTCTCCCTTAAAATTTCTCTTCTGGAAATTCTGTAACAAAATTCATCTTCATTTCCTATTAAGTTTATTAAATAAGACAATTAAGAGGTTTGATCTTATTGCTGGATAAAATAAAATTTCATTTTCCATCTACACTAATGAATTCTTAAAATGAAGAGAAAATATTTTGTTAATTTTTATTATTTTTTGCTAAGCCTGTAAAGGCAAAACTTTTGCCCCCACGCATCATTTTTAAATGGTAGGTAATATGGAATTTAATATATTTAGAAGATAAAATGAAATTCAAATAAACAACAGCATAAAACATTAATCTTGTTATTCTCAAGCATACACGTTACTAAAAAGAGACCGTTTCTATTAATATTCTTGTAACCATCCTTTGCCTACCCTTGGCCTGTTGTGCTGGAATGGAAATATATATGATGGTAATCACTGGATGATTTTGAGAACCTTACTGGGGAGGAGAAATGCACTTTTGGCCAGCAACACTCTAGCTAGCTCCACCTGGACAGCTTGCCCACTTTCAGGCCTGACAAAGTGGCATATTATGATTTCTGTGCCCAGTTAGCTTAAAACTTCAATCCCGGAGCTTACGCCTTGTGTTTATAAGGTAGTGGGCCAGCGTTCGAGACAGAATTCACATTACGCATTCCACAATGTGCTGTGTCAGTGCTAAGAGTCCTGAGCTGGTGCATCCTCTAATTATCTTGGGTTCGTGCAAAAGTTAGTCACAGAAGTGGAACTTGCGCAGACAACCCCCTCCTCGCTTACTTTGCTCAATCTTATAAATGACACTAACTATCAGCTTTGCTTCCAGAGGTTTTCCAGACCTCTGCTGTTTCTTTTTGGGCTGCCTGTCTTTGTCTGTTATTTCTCTCTCTCTAAGTCGACACATTCAAAGCAGAGCCGAAGAATGCAAAGATTATCCACTTCCAAAATCTTCTCTCCGTGGACAGACCCCTATAGTGTCTGCTGATGAATGACAGCTTATTGTTCATTCTCATTACAGTAACGTGTAAATCTACTGACTGTGACTAGGGAAACTGGGAGCTTGTTTGCCCTATAAACTTTCTCAAGTGCCTGCTGGAGGCGCAGTGTGTTTCCCCAATCACCGCGCTTCACTAGCAATCTCTGAAAATGCAAAACAAACAAATAATCCTAATGCACGTAGCATATAACAGGCAGGAAGGATATGTTTTAATGTAAATTGAGTTAAAAGTTGCCAGGCTGAATTGCCTGAAGTGGTTAGGAGTTAGCTGATGGTGTACAATAGCTCCTCAGCCTTTTTCCTGCTCCTTGGTGCAGACAGCATTGATTGGCTGGGCTGATTATAGCCCTGCACGTCAAAAAGGTGCAAGTTGTTCTTAACACTAGAAAATCGGCTCTTGCGTGAACGGGCTTAATGTATGATAAGCTGCATGGTGTAGACATAAATTTTGTGTGCTTGAAATTGAAGTGAACTTTGCTTGTATGACATATCCATGTAGATACGGCCAATAGCTGTTAGAGTCTGTTGCAGCTCATATTTATTGCTTGTAGTTAAAGTAAAAATCAGTGCCATGCGATTTTATTCAATTCAGGGGAAAAAAAAACCCTAATTGTCCTTCTGCCAAAGTTTAAGTGCTACATTTTTTCATTAGAATTTAACAAATGTTCATCTTAAAATAGACTGACAATGGGTCAAACTGTTCCACTTTATCTGTTATGAACTTAAAATTTATCAAAGCTAGTACTCGCTCTTCCCAGAGCAATTTGTATTTTCACTCCTGGATTTAACTATCAAATTCTCCTTTGAAACTACTGTTTAACAGCTGCAACATCCTAAAATATTTGACAGAGATCACTGCAACAGTCTTCCACTTTCACCTGCTGCACACAACATGTTATGTAGATGCTTTGGGGCATTATTATTGTTTAGAAATCTTTAATGTAGGAGAAGTGTAGTCTTTTCAGGAAATATTCTTGAAGAAGCTGCTACTTTGTCCGAGATCTGATATCCCTCTTTATTTTGGCCAGCAGTGACCGTTCCATGAATGTGTGTGAATCAAAGTCAGTTTGAAGTGTAAGCGAAATCTTCCTTCTCCCTTTAGATTTGCATTCTCGTTCATCACTTGCAGGCCCGCATCTTGAACAGGGACTCTTCTTGCTGTCGTAATATAACTAATGGTAATACTTGAGGAGGTAGGTGCGATCCAGTATGAGAAAGGGTATCTTAATCTTGCCCTCTCGTGGTAAAGTATATTAAATCCAGGATTTAAAAAGTAGACTAAGCATTGATGGGATTAAACATATTACATATCTTTAGGGAAGGCACATTTATTCTTTAGTGTTTAGTGCTAAGTCCCGCGTTGAACTAAATCCAAAAATGAGATGTAGATTCTGGCATATCTACAAATGTCGAACTGGATCTCTTGGTTCTTGCTTTGATGTGGCAATATTCTTGTAGTGCCTGAACAACATCTTGGGTAGAGGTGAAAATGTAACACAGAGCCTTTTAATTTCATTGTGTTATTTATAACAATTATCTAAGTCAAATTAGAAGTAAATGGCTAGTAATCTTTGTGTGTATGTGTATGCATGCCCAACAATTCCTAAATGCCACTAGGAAATTAGAGTAATTTTGATATTAAAATGATTACTACCACTTTTGTAATAAACTGATGCGACTTTAGAAGTCTGTCCCTGATATCTTTCATGATTTAGACATCACACAAGCTATAATTGTGCTATTAAAGGAAAGAGAGCTAATCTTTCTGCATTTGAAGTAAGCCCTCATCATCAGACCCGACAAAGCCAGACAGATCAAAAAAGAGTAAAAAAGAGCATTTAAGGAAATTAGTACAAGTGTCAGTTAAAAGGTAAAAATTAATGCACTTATTATTGAAATACAGTTGAAACCCACGTTCTTTTCATTTCTTTGATATTGCTAAAGCATAAAACATTCAATTAACTTTCCATTGTGTTTGGGGGGTAGTGAGGAAAGGCAAAGCATTGTCAGTGAAGTGTTAGGTGTGTAGGTGGTGTGTGCAAGGCAAAAATGATTAGATATGAGCAGAGGGTACAGCAAAGGCTTTTACTTTGCAGTCGACAAAGCCAGTCAACTCCTTTAGTGTGTTCCAGGACAGTGTTCTTGCATGTATACTGCTTTTCCTAAAGATACAGTGCTGAGCCTCTGAGAAGGTAGCATGCATTCCTTTCATCCTCACCAGGGAGTATTTCTTTTCCTGATTATTATTATCTACATCGTTGAAACCGCCATGGTTGTGCACCTCTTTCCTAATAAAAAGTGAATACAGATAAATTGATAATATTTTTGGACCATTGAATAATAGTACTTTGCAACGTAAGTGAAATAGATACATTTAATTCGTACTTCTCCTTAGCCATAAATATGAATTCCCATGGCTGTATTCTTTTATCCTTTGAAAGCTGTTGCTAAGAGTGCTGATTTGTAAAAACTGATTTAGGATATTTCAAAATATATCCTTGATTTACAACTGTTATATGTTGGCAACACCAAAGCTGCAAATAATTTGTAGTAATGCAGTACTTTTCCCCATCCTTTGTGCTGTTTAAAAGGAAAGCAGCAGCTTTTTTTTTTTTCTTCTTTTTTTAATGAAAGCGTTGTAATTATGTAAAATGTATAGAGGGAAAATTTTAAAAATCATACAAAAGAGGAATCCCTCAGAACCCATTCATCTGGCTTGTTAACAAAACCTTTCTAATACATTGATGAAGATATTTGCTCACTAATTCCACCATCCCTACATTTTATTTGAATTTCAGTAATATTAAGACGATGCCGTAATGTTCAACATGCTTTAATTAAAAGAAGTATTTGCTAATTGGCATAAAATATCTGTGTGATTATTTTTCCATATATTTACGATTTTGCAATAAGAGAACAGCTGCTAAATATTTTCTTACATGCTGATTCCACTTAATCAACATTCTTCTTAATGGAGGCTACAAAAGTTAGAAATTGTGTTTTACAAATGTGTTCCACGAAAACATCAGCACGATGACATAGTCGTGCCTTTTGGGGTACAAATGAGCAGGTTTACCGCAAAACGCTTCTCTACAGATAGGAGATAAATCTTAGTTTAAAAATCCTTTGCAATATTGAGCACCTTCCAAGCCAAATGTGTACTAGCACTTAAAGAAAATATTACCAGTTTTAACACCCAAACTCACTCGATGTTTTGATTATTATTCCTATTAATATGCACATGATAGAAGTTAATGCCATGCTGACAGATTTAATGCTTTGTAAATGTGCTGAATTAAACTAGAAAGGTAAAAGCAGCCATTACCCTAAGACCTAAAAGAGAGACACTAATCAGCTGGCTTTTTTCCTCCTATCCTTTTTACAGATGGCTGGGAATACAGGTTTTATTTAAAATGCAAGGCTGGAAAAAGCTTAGCCACAGGAAAAAGAAAAGGTCTTGACCCTTAAATATTGATTCCGTTCTATTGATTACAAGAGATGGGGGTGGAGAGACTTTTTAAAAATGTAATCCTAAAAAAAAGGCACAAAGCAGATTTAGGTAAAAACCAACCTGAGCTTTGTTTTTTACAGGACTAAAGAGTTACAGAATAAACGGCAAAGTGGAGGGAGATCAGGGCAGACACGGACGCCAGAGCTGACGTTCCGGCCTCATAGACTCAGAAGCCAAATCCCTCACCCCTCCTGGCAGAAGTGCTCTGCCAGTAGACTATGCTGTCCGTGGAAACTGGGATATCCAGCAGGGTCGGGATCTACTTTTGCTGGTAAATTCCCTACTATGGGCAAAGGGCACGTTGCCAAATCTTCCTTTCTCTTCAAGACGTGCTGAACAGCAGAGCAAGAAGAAAAAGAGCCCCCCCAGTCACTGACAAGCCAGGAGAAAAGGTAACAAAGAAGGTTATAACCTTGCATCTTGAACTGAACTTTGGGAATGAAGTGGAAAACTGGAAGTTTCAGGGACGAACAGAAAGACAGACTGTTTAGCACGATGCTGTCCAAGAGAGGCTTTATTGAAGACCCTCAAAATCCTAGGCCAAGGGAGCCTATGTAGTGCAACTTTTCTGAGAAGCATTAAATCTACATGAATCCTGAAGTGCTTGATTTACTCGGGTAACAGGCTCTCTAGTTCTCATTGTGAAAGAAGTGAAGCCATTCTGTAGATTAGTGGGAGGAAGAACTGCTCCCTTGCAATGTGCCAAAGCCACAAAGAATTCGCTATAGATACATTGACAAATGGAAACATAAAATAAACACAGAAAAACATGTAATCCAAGGCAGTAATGTATATTTTAACCTAAACCACTGCTATACTCTCAGCATGTCTACTTAGCTTTTCCACACTGCATAGCCTGGGCTGCTGACAGGACTTTCCCCATACTTTTGCCAAGAAAGCACAAAATGCGCTAGATTGTTTCTTACAGACTTGTGAAATTCTGCAGACAGACTCTCTTAAAAGACATTTAAACTATACAATATTTGTTGAAGGACGTGCAATCAACAAATTCTGATTTGCGAAAGGGGCAGATGTTCTAGAGCCCAGCCTGGAGACTTGCTGTTCTCGTCTGCTGCATATAATATTCCTGTTATGTTTTGTGGTGTTTCTTTGCAGGTACGTTCTCCTCACTGCACAAGCAAGCCTTCTGTTCACCAGCACTGCTGTCATGTGACTATTCAGTCTGTCCAGAGAGGAGGCCACAATATGTGTGTAGTCAGAAAAGTAAGAGTCAAATACTCTATTCAGTGAGATAGAGCTAAAAATCGTGCATATAAAGTATGTTTCAGTTTTAGCAATCTATAGTAACTTTTAGAAGCAATCATGAATCTGGACGGTTAGTATATCAGGGATACAATCACACAGGAGCTAGGCGTGAGTAATCTGGGACAGCATGGTGCTTTGCATGGGGTGATCAAGTCCTGCTAAAAAAAGTAATGTCCATAGGGTGACACGGTGTAACATGACTGTTGCTTCCGGAGACCAACTGTCTCCGGTATCTCTACATGGCATTCCAACGTGACATATAGAAAAGTACCCGAAACTATCACACTAGGTAGTCAGTTCTCATTATGGTGTGCCTTCACCATTGCTTTTACTTCATTTTTGCTGTCTAAAAACAACTCTGGGTAAGATGTTCTGAAATAACTATTCGGTTAAGAAGGGTCCTTGGATTTTAAAAGCCACATTTCTTTCCAAATTATTTTCTAGAGTTTCTAGTTGCAGTATCATCAGCTAACTCTGTGATCAGTGATCTGCTTCACAGTGAAGCTTTAGAGCTAACAAACAGGAAAAAAGTAATCTTGGTGTAGAATCAAAGATGAAATCAAAGTATTTAGAGACTTATTTTTTTTACCACTGTTTACTTCTGCTGGTTTCTCCCACATCGAAAGAAATCTATGAAGTTTTAGAAGACTGATAATTTTGTTTGTATAACAATTCAGAAATAGGACTTCTTTTGTGTGTGCCTACTAAATTAGGACATCCAGGACAGTTGATTTCATCAATAATAAACTCCCTTTGCAGCAGTTAGTGACAAAAAATGTTTCTCAAGGGAAGGAACTATTTACTTACATATTTATAAACTTTCTCAGTGCTTTTTATAAAACTCCTCAGCAGCTCATGCAAAATAAAGCAGTGTATTAGAAAATGCACTGCATAATAACAGTTATGAATCTTTTTCTCTGTTTTACCTGTCTTTTAAAGAACCAAGATGAGAAAAGTGTCAAAGTCATAAAGGGAATTGGGGAGGTCCAGAACTCTTTTGGGCTCTAGTTGCTTGTTGATTTTCGGCTGTCAGTGTCTCGCCCACAGGCACCCTGCTCTCTGCACCATACCGGGGAATAGCATTTGTTTCAGGTGCAAAACCCCCCAGTTTGAAGCTGGGAAGAAACTCTCCTGCCCTGAGGTGAGAGTGGTTGGGCTGAGAGCTGGGCTGTGAAGGGGCACCTCGGGCGAGGGGCTGCGAGACCTGGGCTCCCACCCGGCCGGAACGAGACGGCATCCTCGCTTCAGAAGGGAGCCGCAAAGATAAAATATATTAAAGACAGCCAGGTACTTAGACGTTACAGCTTTGGAGGGGGAACATGGGATGGTTTAAGCACCTTAGGAACAGAAGTCGATTAATACAGACACAGCTTCGCTTTCTTTGAAGTAAACGTAAAAGGGGAAAAACACCCTATCCTTCAAAAGAGAAAGGAGTATAAGGTAAGAAAATGAAAGGCTGCTACGATGGTGGCAAAGGCTGGCGCGGTATTATTGTAACACCGATGATTAGGAATTAGAGGAGGCCCTACAGCCTAGTTGTATACTACAAACAAGAGTGGAGATTTTAATGAAACCTTTTAATCTTCAGAGACAATTAATCTTCAGAGACCCGGCTTCCTGCTGCCGGGTGCCGAGCCACCCTCTCTCCCTAATCTCCCCTGAAGCCCGGCCCTGGCCATGGCTGGCTGCTTGCAGCTGTGCAGCACGAGGTGTGGGTGACAGCGATGGCGGTGGGCCCCTCTGCCCCTGTCAGCGCTGCAGGTCACCCCATGTCTTCCTGCTGCCCGTGGGGCTGGCTCCTGTGCAGGCGGGAAGTCGGGGAACATGCCCCAGCTCCGCCCTGTTGCGGCATGGGGGAGGCGGCACGGCCCCTTTGTCCACAAACCGCCTGGGAAACCCACAGGGCTCAACTGGCGTTTGAGGGCAAACCCCATTCCCTCCCAAAAGATAAACCTTTTTTTTCTTAGGAGCTCGTTGATGAGAGGGTGCCTCAGCGAAGGCTCCACTCCTCAGGGGCCCCGGTAATCTGCTGGGAGCAGTCTGGCTGCTCCCGGCCGCCATGTTGTGGTGCAGGCAGCCTGTCAGGCCTCCACCGCTGCTTGCAGTCCTCTGTCACCTGCTCCCTCCCTCTTTTTTTTTAATGCATTTTTATTTTTTTTTAATCACTGGAGGTTGAGGTAGCTCCCCACGCTCTGGATATGTGCAAGTTTCCAGACCTTCCCCTCAGCAAAGTCCCAGTGCAGGCACCTGGGCTTCTGTGAGTAAACCCTGGAAGACACAGTCTGCATTTAAAAATCAGTAGAGTAAATTGATGCCTGCAAAAGTGCTGTATAAATCTATACCCAATAATAACAATAGAAAGCTATTAGTTTAGCTATCTAGCCTCTCTTATTGCTTTGCCACCATTATGGTAATAATGATGAGTGGAGTGCCAAGAAAAATGGAGCCATTTTTCCTACTGAAATACACTGAAGGAGTCGATGCTTCTGTAGGAATGGAAAGAAAGATGGTAACTTTTTCCTGGAAAAAAATGGGCAGGGAGTGAAGCTGGCATTTACTGTATAAAAAAATATTCTTCTAGTGAGGTTCATTATTCTCTGTTTCAGTAGGCAGAGAAAGAAGTTCCATGTGGAGGGAAGACCAGTTAATTGGATATGTTTTTCACCTGCAAAAAGGGGTGGAGTAGCTGCTTTAATATCAACTCAGATTCTCACATTTTGGTTTAAAAAAAAGACTTCTAGCAAAGGAATATCAACTCAATATAAAGTAAATATTAATTTTTTTTTTTTTTTTAAGAGACTGAAATAAAGGCAGAGAAAGAAGAAACTGAAGGGGAACTCATGATTGGAAAGTTATTTCACAGGAAAGGCAAAACAAGGTGCATGGAAGGTAAGTTCTGCAAAAGGACCAGGAGTTTCTGAGCCCTGTTCCTTTCCAAGTGCATTCACTGCTATGCGCCAAAAGAAGTGCAAACAGCAAAAGAAGAGGTACATAACGCATTATGATTTTATTAGACAGTTCTTTGCTAAAAAAAAAAGAAACGTAAGTACCAGTAGCCTCAGTCTTGCAGTGGCAATAGGATGTCTGTGCCTTTTGTTTGTAGTATTGTTGTTTGAGGATACTGGCCTAAGATTTGATAAAGTAGCCTTGGGCCTCTAATGCCACTTACCTGCGAGGGGAAAAGTTCAGGTTCCAGATATCTATGTGTTTACAGGCATGCAGCTGGATCTGTGTAAGGCAGACCCTTGCGTGCATCATGTATCCTGAAATCATTGTGCTCTACCCATGTACAAAAGCTGTGGTTTTGTGTGTCTTGTTACAAATTCAGGATTATAGAATGTATATTTTTAATATTTAAGTGTCACCCAGATGCTGCTGTATGTTTTCTGTTCACCCATCCTGCCCAGCCTTACAGACACACTAATTTATGTCCTGATCCATGCTCTGGGAATTAGTGTCATGGCACTGAATACGATTGTAAAGAAGTAAAATCTCTTTTTTTTTTTTAACCTCTGTATGTTGAAGGTACTTATCTTGTTGCATGAATATGGATGATAGTTTCCTATGAATATGGAAAAGACTGGGGAGGGATGGGTCAGTGTTTAACATTAACTGCTCTTAACCTTTCCACCCAGTTGACCTTACCACAATATGATGCATAGGAGGGGTCAGACTTAGCTGATTTTCTGTAGAATGCCATTAGTAATTTTTTTGCCACATATGTTTGCCCTAAAGCCTTGTTTGCCACCTATATAATTATTAGAAGACTCTTATAATTGTATTTGAAATTCTAAGTTGACACTTATGTCACAGTACCATGGCACAGTATTGTTTAATTTCTCTTTTGTTCGTCTCATTTAATGTACTGAAGAATTATACTCAAAAGAAGATCCCACACACTTCTTTTCCTTACCATTACCAGCTACGTGTTTCTCCCCTACCTGCTAGAACCATCAATTTAATTAAAAAAAGAAAAAAAGCATGTATAGGTTTACGCTCAAAATATAAAGTGAGTAAACACCTCATTTCATACGTTGTTTTCTGAAGCTGAAGAAATAGGACACTTATATTTCCCTGATAGATAGAACTAATAACCCAGTAATATTAGAGGATGGTTATGCTAAATTAATTGTGACTTCGACATATTGCACAATCTGAACTGTTTGGCCCAAATTATGTTCACTTGATCCTTCTGCAGAGCAAACTCTCTTTCAATTAGCTTCCTCCTCCACCCTGGCAGACTTGCTTGGGTGTCCTCTGCAGCGCGCCCTTTCACCAGATCCCATGGGTGAGGCTCCTTAGTATGAGGACTCATGAGAAGGTGTTAAATAGGGTGACACCCAGGCTGTGTGTTCGTCCTCACTGGGCCTACCTTGGAATGGAAACTCATGGTGTGGCCATGAAGTGGTCACCTATGAATGGTTATAATAAGAGTCACGTGATGTGGAAATGGGATAGGATCATCATTTGGGCTCCTCAGGTGGTGATGTTGTTAGGTCTCTGTATGGTTGTACCTGGTCTCTTGTGAAATCTTGGAAATTCATAGTAGCATTCATTGTCAATGGGGAGGGTGATCTGCATTGCTTTCAGGTAAGGCTGTAGAGTGGAAAGCGTATTTGGATTTAACACAGGAGAAATGTTGCAGTAGATTTTTTGGGTTTGTGTTGTGTTTTATCTTATTTTATTATTTATTTTCAAGTTTTCTAGTGGATTTTGGAAGCAGGGGAATGTAATATTAAGTCAAAAAGAGTAAGCACTATTCAGCCTCTATAAAAGGAGTGGAAACAAACCTTTTCTTATTAGTCGCATTCTACTTAGCCACCTCTTTTGCAACAGCTGAAAACTTTCATCCACCTGCTGCAGATTACTATCTGGATTAACTGTTCCAGTTTGAAGCAGTTCTACTGTGGCAGCAATCCTGGTTTACCACTGTTCTTCATCTGTCGTTCTCTAAATATTTAAGTTTTGCAACAAATTTGTCAACTGGTAGATATTTTACACCCTTTTTAGTGATTGAAAACTGATGCACCAAGAACGTAAGCTAGTTTTCCAGCGAAGATGAGTAAACACAGAAAAGTCTGATTGGTTTATTGGGCTCATGTGGTTAAGATATGCCAATTTCTGTAGCCAAGAGCAATGCAAAGGAGAGGTTAGCAACAGATGTGTCACTCTCTGCTTTCTAGCCTAATAGATGAGGTTTCCAGTTGTATTCAAGCACCAGCATTTTACATAAATCTGGATTGGAACTGAGATTTACAGATTGAGATCCACAGTAGGATTTTGTTTGCCTGTGAGCAACTATACGTACAGTGGACATAAGTGGATACTTTTGTGTAGCACTGTCTTTGAACTCAAGCCCACATGTCTGAACAGTTGGCTTTTTGCAGGTTAAGCATAAGTCCCGTTATATTATATTTTTATTACTTGGCATTGCAGTAGTAGCAAGGTACTTATCTCAGTATTGTTATTTTTGTTTATGCTATGCACTTCCAAGATAATTCAATTAAGGTAATTTTGTCATTGTGTTAATTACTGTGGACATGTATTGCATAATACGGAATACATTCTGAGTAAATTAGCTCCATGCTACTGTGACTATCCTCTCCTATTTCACTTAAAGGTTATCAGTTACTACATGGTATGCAGAGTAGACGTATCCACAGATGCTATCCTGCAGAGTTTATAGTTTAAACATGCAAAACAGTTGAAGAGTAGGAAAGGAGAGAGTTTCCCATGATCTAAAATCAGTCAGGGATGATGTGCACAGCCTGCAGGATCTAGTCACTGCTCCATCCATATTGCTGTTCCTTTGGAAGAGCAGTCTAGCATAGATTAAGATACTTACTCACACTCGCACAAAAGGGGTTTGGGTTTTTTAATTCATTATTGTTGTAAAGTAAATGTCAGCTATTCCATCTGCCCCTCAACATAACCATCATTAATTAGCTGATTTCTTTTAGACGTTGCAGCAGAGGTGGATTTTTAAAGATAGATTTCAAAGAAGCGAGGACAATCGCCTGACAGCTCAGTTCAGGGAGGGCACTCCATGTGTGAGGGGCAGGGTGGAGCTGTGCGTGAGAGAAGCTGACAAACACCAGAGAAGATTGTTATTGTTGGTGGATTAGAAGAAAGTGTGTGTGTATGTGAAAGAGAGAAAAATAAATGCAATTAGAGACAAGAACAGACAAATAAAGAAGGGTGGAGTTTTGAAGAGCCTTGAAGCTGAGGACAAGAAGCATGAACTTGCTGTTGTGAAACCAGGAGGGACTGAAAGGGGGATGAGTGATGTGGTCAGAACAGACAAGGAATATAACCCTCAAGTGGAAAAAAAAAAAAAAAAAAATGATGCGCTATCTCTTGATAAACTCAGAAAGCACAAATTGGCAGAACAACCTCTGCTTCCAAAACCTTTTAGAAGCTGAACAATTTTTGAGGAAGAAAAGAGGAGAGAGATGGCATCCAAAATAGCACATTTAAAAAAAAAAAAAAAAATATCTGAGCAAGGGCATTTGCAGTGCTAAAGCAGAATGTTAATTGAAATCCTACTGTGCCAACAGGAACATTGGAAAGAGACCAGTCAGGATTAGACTAATTAAGATGTCTTTAAAAGAAAGCGGAAAAAAAAAATCTACTGAAAAACTGAACAGGTTGGATTGTCTTAAAGAGGAATTTACCAAATACACAGAGAATTCTTAAAGAATTCGTAGTGTGTTCATCTGCAAAACATGAATTGAAGTAGACTGGAATGTTGATGCAGTCAAAGAACAGTTGCCTTCTAAGTATCTTTGGGAGCTGATGTGCTGAGTAGTAGCTCTTTGTCCCCTATATTTTTGTTTTGAGGAGAGGTGGTAATGGCTGCTTTAAGGAAGTTGGTGGCTTCTGTATAACCCGTTGTAGTGGGTTTCTCTGACATAAAATACTTGTCACCCCCTTCCTTGTCTTCACTTGCTCCCATTCAGCTTTGTGTGCCTGGCTGTGGAAAGGGGCAAAGGGAGGCTCATTCTTGAGCTGGTGAATGGAATTTCTTTTATTGAGGTAAGGATATTGTCTAAGGTGACCTTGTCACAACTGTGATACAGAGGGAGATATCCTTCTTTCTGAGCTTTCACTACACAGTGCTCTCGGACAGCACAAATGTGCCTGTGTGGGACAAGAACATGAGCAGTAAAGGTGGTGATAGCATTTCAACTTGCCTTTGCCTAGGACTAGTGCCATGTGGGACACACACAGGTGAGTCTGAGATCATTGGTTGAAGCAGTGATTGCCAGGCAGCTTCCACAACTGGGGCTGATGACCCACATCCAAGTCTCCACAGCCCTTGGGAAGATAACCATTGCTCCTGACATTACAGAGCGATAATGGCATTTGACAGAAGAAACCATGAATATTTTAATCCTTTAAAAGGAATAAGGAGTATGTCTAGTGTTGAGTCAAGATGTTTGAATTATTCAGTGTGAATAAGTGAGCCAATTTATTGGACCTTTTCCTTCTTCGCAGATCACTCACAACCTCATCCTTCTTTCCATGACCAGAGTTGCTTTTCTCAAGCATTCTGCAAATAGTTTATACAAATGTCAGCCAGTGGAACTTGTGATCTCTTTCCTTCAACCATTATTAGCTGTTAGCTTTGCATAATTTTCCAGATTATTGTTTTTCTGTGGTTGGATGGCAGGACTTTTAAAGTGGGGAAAAAATGAAATAGTGAATCTTGAATAAATATATTTCTGTGCAAATACTGTTTTGTACAAAATTCCAAATGTCTATTTGTGCAAAAAGCAGACATTATCTATATAATTGTGAGAACAAGTAAGTTCTTAGCTTACAGGTGGATTTCACTGGGGCTTGAATTGTATACTAGCCCAACAGGAGCCTTCTCAGGAGTGAGGGTCTCGTGTTGGTCAGATCCACTTGTGCTTAGCCCTGAAAATGTCTCAGGTACTCAGAAAAGCACGACATCTAATGCACACTTACTGTGTTCAGCAATAGTTTTAAAACCTGGCTGTGTATTTTATTGGAGCTGAACAATTGCAAATTTGATGAAGAGTGAATATGAAAGGTACTAATACAGTTAAATCAGAGAGAACTCTGAGGAATGTTTCAGACCTTCGATTTTATACTATTCAACTTGCCTGAGTTTTGCACTGGTGTATTTATTTATTTACAAAAGCCACGATCTTTCTGCAAAAGTACTTTCTTTAATGACATTCTTGGGAGGTCTGTAGCTTGTCTCACATTTGTACATTTATGAAGTCAACCCAAACAAGTAAGCCTGTCAGTGTAAAATCTACATATTGATATAGTACCTTTCTTAACATCTCATGTGAAACTACACACAGTGGGAAAGCCAGAATCTTTCTAGAAAATAGCACAGACAGTAAATCCCATTCTAAGCCATTTATCTAAGCAAAATGGAGTGTACAAGGTACTAAACTAGCCTGACAACCTGTATTTAGTGTAATGATTTATTTGCTCTTTGGCAAGCTCTAACCATTTACTATTAACTATTGCAGAGGAAAGGTAAGGTTATTATTACCTCATAAAGTAAATAGTGATACTTAACAAAACAGAACATCTGCCCCCCTTATTAAAATATTTTGACATATTTAAACTGGTTAACATTTAATCTCATTTGTTAATTATGGGAAGCAATAGTATGTGTTCTGAAGACACAAAAATAAATATTTTTGTGATTAGGAAACTTGTTACACTCCAACAATAATTTTTTTCTCAGGGTTCTTTTCTTAATCTGAAAATAATGTAGACATTACTTTGGCATTCTTGTAAATACTGAGGCTACTTGGAACTAAGCCTGCTAGTTTTAGATGGCTTAAAAACCCAACCCTTATTTATCTTACTGGCATATAAAAAAGGGGAATATAAAAACAATTTTCTGTGCTTAGCAAAACAGGTGGATATATAGGAATCCAAGGGGATAGGCCACAGAGTTTTCCTGTTTCGAGAATATAATCTGAGTGCTTCACTACTGGATATTTAAAGACTTTTTTTTTTTTT
>VYZM01001763.1:19803-35974 GCA_013398915.1 Dromas ardeola
GTCAGGTATTGGAACAATCCTCAACTTACTGAGGTGATCAAGATCCTGTGAATCACCAGTTCCTAAAATGAAGGAATTGTTTCAAAAGGAGCATTTTCTTACACATTCACACATTCTTGTTGTCTTTGACCAAAATACCTTCATAGAGCCAAAACATTTACATGCAAGATAGAATGAGAGAAATGAGGAAAATAATATATATTTTATGAAAGAATTAAGTATTATAATGTGAAGAATCAGAATAGAAAATATGTGTTTTTTGCCCATCTTTTAATCATTAAGAGAAGTAATATATTACCCATATATTATGTGATATTGTCCAATATTTATAGCAATTACTTCCGGATTAAACTTCTCCTCAGATATTCCAAAGGTGTAACTTATAAGTAACCAGATGATTTTCAGGAAAGAGGTTTTTTTCTTTTCCTAAAGACAGGCAGACTCAATTTATAAGTCACACTTTATCAGAAAAAAACCCTTACCCATCATTGTTAAAAGTAACACATATGTTCATTATACGTGAAGAAGATTACAGAATGGAGATTTTTTTAAAATTATTTTTCCTATCTTTTTACTTTGTACTACTAACAGCATTTGGCATATGGTGTTTTGCAGTTTCTCTCACACAAGCAATCAGGTGGTATTTCTTCTGTTGTATGAACATTTGCCAGGGGAATAAGAAACTGAACTCTACCTTCCCCCCCAAAAAAGTATGAAAATGTAAAAGAAATTATAGCAAAATCACAAAAACTTGCAGAATAACTCAAGGGTAAATCTCCTCTCTGACCCTGTTTTCCAACAATTCAACTGATTTTTAAAATACACTACATTCAAAGGCACAGTGTCCTTTTAATCAAACACTAAAGACCTGTTCCATGCCTGAAATGGTCAAATGGAAATTTATCAGGAAATATAATTATGATATAAATAAAAACTAACCAACACGTTAGTAACAGTAACAAGAGAGAGTGAGAGAATTACTTGATAAATTAAATGTGATATAATGTCAAGGTAAACGGAAAGAAGATTCAAAGGAATAAGTTAATTTCTGAAAGCAAATAAGATTTAGAACTTTACATTAAGACACTGAAGTGAAAGATATACATAAAAAGGGACAGGTTTCAAAGCATAACTTGGCAAATTTATTTATTTTAATTGAAGAAGTGAATGACCGCTTCTCTTCTCAGAGCTCATCTATTTTGACAGGTTCAATGAAGAATGTAAAGACTAAATGTCAGGAACCACCTAACATGAGGTCGGTTCTCTTCAACCTATTTTCTACTACTCTCAAGCCACAGGTTATGACAGATCCTGAGAGGACCTCTGAGGGTTATATTGTTTTCCTAGACTCACAAAATGGTTCACAGTACTCCAACATGCCTTTATTCACTGCTTCTTCAGTTTTGGTGCTTCCTCCACAGGATTCACAAGCAAAAAGTATATTGTTTCTTCCTCTATCATAATACTGAGACTCAGTAGTGCTGAACCAGAAGAACATTTTTTTGCAAGATCATAGCATGAGTTCTGTAAATTACAAGGAATACTTTAATCCACCAAAAGTTCTTCAGCCTTACTCAGGGGCTTAACAGGAATGGACGAGTACAGACCTGCCCAAACTCCTCTTCTGATATTTCTGGCTGTTTCAGTGGAAATCTGCTAAAACTTAAATGCCACATGGCTAGTTCAGTGTTGTGTCTAAACTAGCATACTCTTGAAGGAATTGTTTTATCTAATCACTTTAAATTTAGTGCCTTGACACTTCAGACCTCTGGCGGAAGAGCTCAGATCTTTCTATATCCATGCTGTAATTCATATTTATACTCAGAAACTGCTCTTTCTATGATTTTTCAATCTTGAGCAAAACATTTCTAAAGCATTTCCTCACATTAACTTACTATTGTTTGGTACAACTTTTTTAAACAGTGGAGTTCTCAGGAAAGGTAAAATATTCCTTAATTCTGGACATTACTGTCATTGCAACAGAGGAGAAAATCCTTTCTGATCCTTAAACTGGATTTGCTGTCAGAAACATAGCATCTTAGAAACATGCCGGTGATACATTTGCACATGGTTTGAGAATGAAGAGGGTAGCAATATTGGCCAGATGGCTGCTGAATGCCAGGAAAGACGGTAAGCATGAATAAGGGTCATCTATCCCACCGTGTTCCATGTAGGCCAGAGTGCTTTGAGACACAGAGAGACTGCAAGAAGGAATAAACTCTGGCATCACTTTAAAAAGTGTATCCCACGTACTATATGTGCTAGATGGCTTGGGCATTCCACAGATTAGTCCAGTCATATTTCATTCAACAAGTACTTTTTGGATTTATCCTAAAAGACAATTTACTTTGCCAAAATTAGGTGTAATGAACGTCACACTGTTTTTTTCATATTCCAAAAGACCTATCTATTGGATTTTTATTGCAATTTAGCTATTAGAAAGGCTAAAATATTTAGCCATAACCAGGGTCTAGAGAATGTGTAGACAAAAGGAATTGTCAAAAACTGGCCACTTAGAATAAAAGAGCAGCACTAGGTTAAGATCTGTAAAATTACCTGAATTCTGATATTCAGCTCTGCTTACATTTGTGGTATTCGTTCTTGCATGATGATTTTCACTGATACATATAAATAGACTAAAAGTGAGCAAAGATTCCCCCTGTGATCAAGAAATAACTATACCTAAGAAATAAATGCTATTTTTACAGAAAAACAAATGTTATACTACTAAACTAATATAGAATATGACACAAATTAAAAAAAAAAAATAATTTTTGCATCTTAAAAAGTAAAGTAACACTTACCATTTTTTGCAGGAAGACCAATGAGGAGTTGATTTTGTACTGTAATCTTCTCCCAAGACTGTCATTTGCTAACCAAGACACATAACAAGGCTCTTTTTTATACTCAGAAATAGCTTAAACAAAAAAAGTTACAGTAAATTATTTCATCTTGGACCTAATTTTTCATATCAATACATCACAAGCTCACAGATTGCCTCTATTGCTTATAGTTCTTGCTTTTAAAAAGGTGTTAACAAATGCCAACTATACATCAGTTGCTCAGGCACTAAATACTTTATTATAATATAAGCTAAATATAAGAAGCATTGCAATTTTGTGTCTGCACTCAACTGATTCAACTCTGAAAGATTGTCTAGTTGAGGAACCTGAACACTCTCTGTCTCTGCCCTAAACACTGAGGGGAGAAAAGTTGTTCCCAGAGCAGGACTTTGAGACACCTTACCCTCTCCTGTAGAGCTCAGAGGGAAATGTATGCACGAACAGAATACCCCTTTAAGGTCACCATTTTCCTCATGGCACACTAAGCATAAAACACGTTATTCTGGTAGGGGCATTTTGTGCTCTTGTGAAGTGCACCTTTTAAAATCAGACATCAAGATGCCCGTGACCATAATAGCATCTCAAGGGGGAAAAAATAACACTTTCTTTCTTGGCTGCAAAACCACACACCCCCAGTAAAGCTAAATTGAACAAAACTACCCTCATGTTTTCCGCGTTTTCAAAGAAATAATGTAACAGTAGCCTACAGGTGGTAACATTTTAAGAAAAGTGCATCTGAATGGAGACCAAAGATTCCAACACCCGTTGACAGGACAAAAAACAGGACCCAAAGGAAGAGGAGGTACATGCCTCTATTTAACATAAGACCTAGTGTCGAGCTCTTCATCTATAGCAGGAGGTGGCCCCTCCAGAGGCTAAGTGCCTTAACTTGTACATCTACAGTTCGAAAGTGGGGCTCTCTGGAGAAAACTTCACAAGGAAGGAATAATGCTTTTCAAAAATTTTATTTTCAAGTAAAGTAAAAGGTTTGATTCAATATACAGATGTGAGGGTTGGGTTTGTTTTTTTTTCCCCTTTGATCTTTGAAAAGCTCTGGGTAAACACATCTAACAGCTCTCAGCTGCATTTGTTTAGCTTAGGTAGCTGGAATTTTACGACAACAGGCAGTTGGAAGAACAATTGGATTTCTACTGCAATTGTTCTGAAAGAGATTGAATGGTCTTTTCAAACTAAATAGGACCTCAAAGTACAAATTTACCTGTTGTAAATTTAGGTTAGTTGTAATACTGATAATCAGAACTACTGATGACTAATTTTCTGTAGCTGATTCCAAATTCTGTCGATCACAAGCAGACAAAGATACAGACTGATAGTATGCTCAATTTTTTAAGCATATGCTCTTATCTTTAAAACAACCAGCGGACAAAAAAATTTATTCCTAATCACAGCTATATATTTTTCTAGCTGGTCAATACGTTATATTTAAAGAAATCTGCACAAGAACCATTCAGATTCTAGGCTTTTGTAGTTACTCCCCAGCTTTCTGGAATGCATCTGATAGCAATACATAAAAATGAATATTTCAGTCAGGAATATGTTCTGAAGAAGGAATCATAGCTTAAAACAGCAGTGGTGTTGTAGCAGTGATATGGTGTATTTGAGATGTATATGCAGGCACATGCATACAACAGATTGAAATATGTGATGTAGAAAGGTTTTTCCGGCAGCGGCTTGGAGTGCAATTGTAAATCATTTCCTCTTTTTAGCACTTAGGCGAGTGTATGAAATGTTATCTTACCATCATCTGTAGATCAAATGCACAGAGCACATTATGTATACATATGCGTACAGATGTACACACACACACACAAACAGTGAAACAGAAAATGTTTATAAGTAAACCCACATTACAAAACTGTGTTTATATGAATTTACTTTTTCATATAGCCATAAGTACACCCATACAAGTGTATGAATTTTAACCGTGTATTTTTCCACTGAAATAGAAGTAATTTATTGTGTGTGCATATATGTGTGCGTAGTGACTTCTTGTAAAATATATTAAAATGTGCTGCATTAAAGCTACCTTTGATCCTTTTATGAATTTTGCCTCAAAATCTGTTACAGAGGGAAAGTAAGCCCTCCTTTTAGTAAATGCTGACAGTGAGCTTTCAGGTGTTGAAGATTTCCTCAGCTTCACCTGATGCCATTTAAACCAAAGGACAAGGTGAGCACCTCCATGTGGAAAAAAGAATGTGTCAATGTGAGTTATTCTGAGGTGGCAGAAATGTGCCTTCTCTCTTTCTTCTTTAAAATAAATGAAGTCATTGTAGCTTTTCTTAAACTCAAATGTACAGTAATCGATTTTTCACTGTATCTGAGCTCCCTGTAAGTAGATTCTATTGTAAGGATAAAATGTTTGCACTATCAGTAACATTGACCAGATCTACCCTAGCACTAAACCAGACAGACTGTCTTAATAACAGATCCCTAGCCAAAGCACATGAAAGCAATTAAAAAATAATTAGAAAAAACAATTAGAAAGCCTATAAAAACACAGACCTACATCTAAGCTACATCATTAACCCTAGAACAAATAAAATTAACTGTATTGTTGCTGCTAAATTTAGAGAAATGAGCTGAAGAGGGGGGAAGGAAATGAGGAAAAAGACAAAAAAGTATAAATTGGACACACCCTCACATACATTGATGTGATGTGTAAGGCTCAGGTTCACATTTACCTGAATTCAGTGTTGCCACTTTTTAACTTCTTTTAACAATAACTCTAAGTTGTCAAAAAATCTTAACTGAATGCTTGTTTGCAAAATATGTGAGAATGAGCAGTACTGCAGAGAGAATGTGTTAACCTAAAACACAAAGTTTTTATAAAATTCTAAATATTTTTTATGTTGATTGTATTTAGCTGGCATAATGAAGCCATATTCTAAAACATACTTTTCTCTCAAGTCAGCTTTCCTACTAATAACTATTTCAAAAGATATCTTCAGAACTTTGGTTATAAAATGACTGTAACTCAAGGAAAGAGTGACTGATAGAAACTGGTATTGGAGTACATACAATGTCTACTCCCTATTTTGGATGTCATAAAGAAGGAAGTCTGCAACCGGAAGGACAGAAGAAATTTTAGCATTAGCCTGCCCTCTCGGTTGTTGTCAATAATGTCTCCCTTTGGTGGAAGACAATGAATTGTGCCAACTAATTATTGCAAGGGGCAAAAAATCGCTACTTAATTAGGCTCAATTAGTCATATATTTGGGGAACAGAAAGCAGAATGGCAATTGTTAGGAGTTGCTGAATCTGATAAATTTGAGGCTGCTACAGGCCTGTGTCCCTAGTGATCCTGAGTGTGTATTCCCAAAAGGCATAAACATGCATGCCTTTATATGCGTGTACACATACACAGTGCACATATACATACAGCTGGCCACTCAGATCAAAACAAGCACTCAGTGCTCACACAAAAACAAACATCACCAACAGGAATCATCCTGTTCCCTTTTCTGGCTGATCAGGATGAAGGTCTCTTAGTGGGAAATGTATACACAGAAGTACAACTTGGATCCCCCAGCAGCTGTTCTTAGGCACATGGTCTGCCAAGTAGCTGCCCTGGACCCTTCTCTCCAGTTGCTGGCACCAGGACATACAAGCCCCCAAGGCTGCAACTCCACTCCAGCTCCTGGTACTCAGACCCCTCACACTACATACACACACATGCACACCATGGATCCCACCAGTAACTGTCCTTAGACCAGTGCTATGCAGTCACTGGCCCCTGATCCCCTGCACTCTGGTTGTCTCATGCACGTGCAAACACACACACAATCAAACAGGTCTTTAATTTGACTCCCTGACCCTATGGTCTCATTGGCAGTTTCCCTGGTCCGTCTGGGAGCGACCTCCTCCAGAGTTACCTTCAGAGACAGACGTGGCTCACAGGGCACTTATCCTGCTCACCAGTTCTGGTTTCACTAGCGATCACACACTGATCTATGAAACCTCACCCATTCCAGTTGCTGGAACCCTAAACACATGGACCCCTATGACCCATGTCTCCAGTTGCTGGCACTTACACCCCATGCACTCACACAAACACAGAGAATAGACAGCCCTTCACCCAGGAAAACAAAAATGGTGTTCCATGAGAAGACAGGACAGACTGCAGTGATGAGGGACAGGGCACAGCCAGGCAAGTGTATTGACCAGGCAACTGTTCACACAGGACTGGTCCCATTTATCCCATTATCCCCCTGTTTTCCTGCTTGTTCCTCTCCAAACCATCTTGATCTCTCCCTTTCCCTGTGCTTTGTTATTCCTCTAATCATGCTATAATAAGGATTCCACAATCTCCAAATGTTCTTCCCATTACCCATCCCATAATATGTACTGTACTCCTAGGTATAACCCCCTTGATCTGTGAGGAGGCCCACAGAGTCTTTTGGTTGACTGCTGGTTCTAGGTGTCCCTCTGGCTCATAGTGTTGAGAGTCACCTTGGACAGCCCTTGATGGGGTCACGGAGAGGCTTCGTTTCTCTGACATGGTTATTGGGATTCCCCTGCCTGCCCATGTACCCCTGTGCTCCTTTGGGCTTGTGGAGACAGGCCTTTAATGGGCTGATAGACAAGCAGAGTATCATTTGGGTTCCCCCAGCCTGCCATGGTTCTCTGTGCTCCTTTGCAGCCCTGCTACTCAAGTCTCTGCTCAAAGAGATGGGATCGCCATGTAAGAGGTGGATCAATTTGTGCTACTTCAAATATTGGTCTAGACAACCAAGGAGTTGTTCCAAGGACACGTAACACCACACAAGATCTGAACTTATTTCATAGTGAACAGAAGTGTCTAACAGGTGCAAACAGAGGTTGTTTAGAGCCTTAGTTCAGGCACTTTGGATGCCTCAAAATCTATATAGAAACCAATAGAAAAATAGTGCAACTCACAAGAACACAAACAGATGTTATAACAAACCGGTTCCACTTAGCAGATTGCCAGATAATGCCCCAATTTAGATATCCATTCTGAACATAAGACTGTTGAAGCAATCCACCCTGTAGATAAGAAAGGCATGGTTGATATGACATGGAACTTCATATGTTACACAGAGAGTTATGGTGTGTTGGCCAGCAGGAAGCATTCCTGAACCGTAACAGTGTGACCATTCAGGTTAAGCTGAAGATTTGAGATAATGGAGCTTTTTGCAACTTGTAGCAAAAAATGAGCAGACATCCCTTAGTCAAAGGAAAAGATACCAGCACTGCTGTGTCTTCCTGTTGCGTCCCCCAGTATAGCAACACCACCTATGGCTTTATCAAGATGTACTCTAAACAACTGGATTTCATTCATTCCAAGATCTCCCACAGACACTACCCTCAGCACTAAATAGATCAGGGAAGGTAAAGTTACGAAGAGAATCATCAGTATTCAAAAGTAGGATGGACCTCCTCAACTGTATGGTACATTAGTCTGAAACAGTGCGTGTATTTTTACCATATCAAATGACATTAATTCCTGTCTCCAGCTACGGTGTCCATAATTTTTTAAGTTCCCTGTATAGCACTAAGATGCTATAGTAAAGCAAGTAGAAGAATATCTAAGAAAAACAAGAGAAGGATCTGTCAACTTTTGTACAAAGTACTTGGTATTTTGTGAAATATCCAAAAGGACTGAACCAGAAAAATTTGCATTCATTTGCTGGCCTATAAGACGGAAACAAAAATGAGGAGAAAAAGTGAAGTTTCTTAGAATTAATAAAAAATATTTGTCATGAGATACAGAAAGTTTGGGAAAAGGCCGACAAGATACATGGATTCCAGAATTTTTAAAAGCGTAGTTATAACATAAGGGCACTTATCCTGATATCTTTGAGTATGCCACAGGCATGCATTCATGGTCTTACAGAAGAACTTACAAATGAGAAAATAGTCCAACTAGGGAGCCAGTGTGTTTCTTACTTCTGGGTTATCCCTTGGTGCTAATCCAAGTGATTAATATCAAGAAGTTAATGCGGCACAGCCACATGCTATATAATGGTGCCAGATTAAAGGCATCAGGGTGATATAATTATTATAGTCATAAGAGAAAGATTTCAATTAAAGGTACCATAGCAGCATGCCACTAAAAACAGCACAGCAGCATACTAATTAAACTGCAAAACTCCACCGCAAGCAATGTGGCTTATGCTACTTGAGGCAATGAAACAGCTAACAAAATGGCATAATGGTATCCTAAAATTCAATAAAATAATGTCAATAAAATAATGATACAGTATGTCATAACAATAAAGAGTAAGGTGAAAGGTTATAGAGTTGTCCTCTGTATGCTATGGACACTCTGTGAACAACGTAATGAAAACTTAACTTTGAGACATTTTTTACCTTTTATGATGAAACCCACCTGAAAGCATCCCAACCCATTTTTTTTTCCTGTTTTTAGAAAGGAGTAATAACTCTTACAATAATACTTTTCTCACCTACCAGAGGAAAAACAATTGTGTATTGCAGTACCAGAACACCGCAGTAGCTTTGGCTGTTAGACTGAATGAATACACTCAACTAAGGAGGACAATGACAACTCATGGAAGGCAATGGAAGAACCTCAGCTAAATGAAATACGTTGTCTTCATATAACCAGTTTTGAAATCAATTTCTTTTGTAAAAGCTGTAGATCACTGAGTGGACTTTATCAAGAAGAAGAAATTAAAAACATAGTTTATACTTTACAGATAAACAGGAACAGTTCAAACCTGATGATGTGGTCTGAGTGCTGAGCAGCTACAGTTTTAACTAAATAATTTACAAAATAGTATGAGCACTTCACACATAATGTCAACATTTATGAGTTTCCTTTAACTTGCTATTCAGAAGTGTAGAGTATCTTCAGTGCCTACCAACATCACTGAGAAATGAAAAATGTCAGTGCATCTGAGAATCTAACTGTTAATAGCTATCTACAGAATCAAAGACAAGAGATTGGTAGGCAACCACACTGAAAATTCTTAAAAGGGGTATATGTTTGATATGGGAACTCTTAAAAATGGGTTAAAGCAGGTCTTAAGTGATTTTAAGAAATTTTGGCTGACAGCTATGGGGTCTACAAGCACTTGCTACAAGTATGGGATGACTTTTACAGTACACAGGTTGATTTATGTATTCTGACAAGTGCAAAACCAACAAAATATTTTTATCCAAATGTTATTATTTTTTAGAATTATTGTGTGTCTTAATAGCCAAAAATACATTAGTCTCTTCCATATTCCTAGCTCTGTGCTGTAGGTCTGACCTTAGACCAAAGCAAGTGTGTACACTACACAAAGGGGACTCAAATATTGAGAAGTGAAATAATAGTTTATATACGCATAAAACAGAGACAGTGATAGAAATACTGTGTCAGCAAGAGACTAAAATGAAGATGATTTCTCTCCTTTTTTCTTTTTCTGGGTTGTGTTTAGGATGAGTGTCATGCTGCTGAGACTGATGGCTAGTCATATAACTGGGAATTTAGCAAATGAAAGCAGAAGATTTAGTGAATAGTCGGAGAACTCCTGAAGACACAGTTCTGGAGAGAGAAAACTTTCTCTGTGTGTGTGTGCAGCCTAGTGCATCTGCCTACATAAGCAGTGAGGAATGCAGCAAAGAGCTCTAGGCTCATGTGAAGGGTTTTCAAAGAAAGGAGTTGACTGAGAACAGCACCATGATCCTTCATAATCCATGAATGGACTGAAATATCTGCTGAGGTGACGGAGCAATCTTTGGATGATTCTCATTTCATATATAAATACCCTGGCAAATATTCTTTTTGTCTTGATAGATGTCTTGTGCTTTTGTTCACATTGGATGTTTCATCTGCTCAAAATTGAGAACAAGAGATTCTTTCTAAATTGTATCTTTTCAGTCTTCTGATATCACATAATTTTGAAGATGATTAGAAAGGGGAGATGGAGGGAGCTTAATTAACAGATATGCAAATAAACTTCTGTTAGTTGTATAAAAAAAGCCATTGTCATGTGAAATACTTTCATTGTACAATATATCATGATGAACCTGGAGCAGAACACAAAAATACTTGTAACTTCAGCAGCAATTGTGAATACATCATACTCATGATTATCTTGTGTATGCAAAATAAGATGACTTGTGAGATGATCCACTTTTTCAATATGGTCCTGCTTAGCTTGAAGCAGAATGTTCACACATTCTACAAGGAACTTTGCTTTTAGTTATCTCCATCTCTCCTTATTCCCCCATTACTAATCAAGAATTTTTCCCCACTGAAGATCTAATAGCTTGTTCCAAAAATTAATGGCTGTGTTAGAGCCTCTAAAGCATCTTTCAGACTCCTTTACTGATATATTTGGGTAAAATTTGAACACTAAATCAGTTCTATGGCTTTCTGTACCTTTATGTTTAAATGAATGTGTTGGTTTACACCACAAGTTCTGTTAATGTCTCAGTAACATCTATCGTTCCCCGGAATGTATTCATTCCATCAATATACAGACACAGGGCCTGGGATAGTCTCAACAGGGCTCATCATTTTTTACTAGTCCTTCAACTAAAAGAGCTTTCTTTGTTAATGCCTAAGCAATATCAACATGCCAGTCCTAATGTCTGTGGTTTCAATTTAGGCAACAATTATTCGTTTACAATAAAACCCCACCCCCTTTCCCTGAAATCACTGTAAGCCCTTTCTTCCTGTTGAGGTCCAAAATTTTTTCTTGAGAACACTGTACTTCCCTCCTGCCTCTATTTTATGTTTGCCTGTGATATAGATACACCAGAAAGAAATAATATGCACTCTATCTGAGAAACAACTAAAATTACTTCTGCCAGGTTAGGTTGACCAGCCAATGTATTAATAAGAGCTGTTTGATAGGCACTGTCTTGATTTAGTCATGCATGTTATCAAGTATTCTAAGGACAGTTTTCTTACCTTAATCTTTTAAAAATGTGTCTACAGAGATACGTTAGTTACTTTTGCATTATTCTGTTCTATTGTCTCTCTTAACAATTTCACACAGAAGCCCAAGTACTCTTAAGTTAGTCATCATCTAATGATAGCCTCTGGTTTGGAACTAAATGTCTTTATAGCCTCTGGAATTTTAGTGTCACTATTTGCTGTCCCCTGAGCTGTCTGATTTAGTTGCGTATTTCCAAGGGCCTTAGAGATCCAGCAGGAACAAGGAACATCCCACTCTAAGGCAGTGTTGGCAGCTTGGGAGTTAAATGCCATATTCATCACTGGCAATAGACAGACTTGCAAGTAACTTGGATGGTTGTGGTGGGTTAACCTTGGCTAAGGGCCAGACTTCCGCCCAGGCACTTGGTCATTTCTACACCTCAGCAGGACAGGGGGAAAAATGGAATAAGAAAGCTCATAGGTCAATGTAAAGACAGGGAGATCACTTACCAATTGACAAAACAGTCTCAATTTGGGGAAAAATAATTTAATTTATTGCCAATTAAAATGAGAAACAAACACAAACATTAAAACAACACCTTTCCTCCCCTCGCTCCCAGGCTCAACTTCATTCCTTCGTTGCTTCACTCCAGACTCATCTACTCTCACTGTGGCTCAGGGAGATGAGAAATGGGGGGTTGTGGTAAATTGATAACAGTTCCCTCTGTCGCTACTTCCTCCTCACCCTTTCTCCCTGCTCCAGTGTGGGCTTTCCCCATGGGCTTCAGTTCCTAAGGATAAAACTCCTCCAGCATGGGCTCTCCATGGGCTTCTGTTCCTTCAGGAAATACCTACCTGCTCCATGGCCTGCAGTATGGATATCTGCTCTGGTGGGGCCTTCTCCTCGGGCCGCACAGGAATCTCTGCTCTGGCACCTGGAGCAGCTCCTCCCCCTTCTTCTTCTCTGACCTTGGTGATGCCTCTGCTGCTTCTCACTTTTTGTTCCCTCTTCCCCTCCTTGTGTGGTGTTTTTTCCTTTCATAAACATGTTTTACCAGAGGCACCACCAGCTTGACTGATAGGCTCAGCTGCATCCTGTGGTGGGTTCATTTTGGAGCTGTCTGAAACTGGCTGTTACACTTAAATACCTTCCTCAGCTAGGCACAATAGGCAAATACACAAAAAGCAGCACAGGACATACCAAAATACTGCAAAGAATGTATGTAGGGAGTATTGCAAAACAAAACAACTGTAGTATCTATTCTTTGTGTTGCTAATGATTTTGCAAAAGATACTCACGTGGCAATGGTAATATATATAGAAAGGCTACTAAAGAAAAAGGTCTGCTTAATCACAGAAATAAGACATCTTGGATGACATGAGTTTGCACCTTTGACAAAAGGCTATCTCCATGGTAAGGAATGGCTTTTAAATGTTGAACACTTGAAATACTTTTAGTTTGATTCCAAAAATGTGTGCACATGGAAAATTTCAAAACAAAGCAAAATGGAATCACCAAATTTAAGAAGAAGGAAGTTAAGAGTGGTGTCTCGGGAGCCTTTGGGACAGGTGATTTTCAAAATGTCTTATGAACTTTCTATATTCATTTCAATCACCTCAAATTCCACAAAAATTCAAATAAATAGGTGTGTACATCATATGAAACATAGATCTTTAAAAAGAAAGAAATTTTATGGGAGTTATTTCTCTCCAACAAATAACACAAGAAGAACATGGTTAAAGTCAAAGCACTGAAAGAGTAGAACTATTCCTGTTCTTTCATCAAATTTTGCTATTTATCTGCCTAATGGCAGTGTAGGAGAACTTGTGAAACCTATTATATGTTTCTGTCCTTTAACTACACCGCCGTTTCTACACCTGTTGCGTGTTCTGCTTACATATAGGAGCAGTGATTCCCTAAATGATGATTTCTGTGTTGGGATGTCACAAAGATCTGTTCAAACAGTATTCAGCAGCTCCTGGGATCCCAGCATATGCGTGAGCAGAAGGAGACATTCAAAAGACTGAGACAAGAAACTTTCTTAATACACTACAGATAAGAGCAAACCAGTATGTTCATACCTGCTTAGAAAAAGAAACTCTTCAAATTACTCAGAAGAGCAAGAGGGCTTGGCTCACATCAGGTGAGACAAGGAATGTGTAAAGGGATAAAGCACCCTCCCTCCCCTTCTGCCCCGACAGCATGCTCATGAAAAGGGAGTTAGGGCTACAAAGTGCTACCACCCACAAAATCCTCAGTTGTTTCTCTTTTCCTCCTTTCTCTTCCTGTCCTCTCACTACTTTTCTCTTAATTCTTACCTGTATCCTCAAATCTTCCCTTTAAGCTCAAACTCTGTCCCCTTTTAGCAGATCCCTGTTATTACCTCTACCCTCAGCATTGCCACAGACTTAATCCACTTACCTCCCAATACTCCCTGCAAATGTCCTTATGTGCAAGTTATTTTATACTTAAAATACTTTGAACAATCCTGATTTTTCTCCTGAATTCAGGTAATATATTCTCAAAAAAACCCCACCCTAAACCCACACTTTGACAAATCAATCCTGACAAAAGCGGTACTTCTTCATCACAAGCAGAGGATTTATTCAAGCTTTTCATACATTTCTCTACAGCCTACAGTGACCCTTCAGACAAATGATTACTATTTTTCTGAGCTCCAGCAAGAGTCCAGTCAAGTACTCCTTGACCTGGATGATACTAGCTGCAACATGGGACTCAGAGGTTTGTCTGGTGAAAATGATTGGAAGGCTTGTCTGTTTTCCTTGCAGAAGAAAAGCGTAAGGGGATATGAAAAGATGGGGCCATCAAATGAGGACAGCTTGTGTGCAGGGAGACAAATTCACCTACAAAGAACTAAATCCTGTAGAAATTGGGCTGTCTATAATAGACATTTTGCATTCTGTTTCAATTTTGTATACATGTGGTACCTTAATATGACATAAATAAACAATGGTAACGGAGTAGGTAAAAAAATACAGTATCAGAGCTTCCCATGCCTGGGGATCTGAAACTACTTTGATTCTTCAAATATGTTATGGATGGTAGCCCTTCACTCTTTTCCCCACAACCGTATCCACTAACAAGCCTTGATGTTTAAAACTTATGGCAAATTAAACTCCCTTGAGTTTAAATTCCTGGAATGTTTATTTCATTGATTGCCCGTTGTAAGAAATTCTTCTTTTGGGTGGGATATATTTTCCTTTTTGGTTTTCCGTCTTGTGGTGCCTGCTATTTTTATTGCAACTTCAAAAACAGTTGAGCTCTTTTATAAACCTAAGGGCTAATATAAGTAGCTTAAGAAAAAAGAAAGTGAATGTAATGTTTGAAGAACAGTCTAGATTAACAGAAACTAAACTTTGGTTGAAACTAAAGTTTCCTCCCAATCAACAAAGTAGCTACAGTGCAGATGATGGCTGTACAAGTTTCCCTATGCTACAAATCTCAGGTCTGTTCACAAGGGCCCACTTTCATGGATGAGAGGGCAGTTTATTGTCAAGGCACATTAAATTCCTGACATCTCTGCTAGAATTGCAAACAAAGGTACAGTTATTTCAGTAGGACTGTTGTTCAGCATTACATATATTTCATGAGGAATTCTGTATTGCATTCCTGTGGTTTAGAAGGAATAAAACTCTTTCACATCATCTAACTCTCTGCAGATAGTATATCATTATATATTCTTACACAACTTTGGAGAAAAATGAAAATACTATTTTTTTCTTCTTATTAAACATAAAATGATATTCTGAACGAAGGTCTTGGTGATTATAGAGACAAGAAGTAGAAGATACTGGGAAACCAGTAGTCATATTCAAATTTAAAAAAAAAAAAATTATTGGGAAAACCAGGTGATTTTCATTTGCATCTTATATACAGGGTCATTCTGAGTATTTACTAAAACTTTTATCTACATGTTTTTATACAGACATGAAGGTTTCAAGCCCATGAAATCCTTTTGAGAGTCACGATAATGTTAATATAATAAAAAATCCATACAGTAAGCAAAGGAAATTTAAAAAATTATTTTTCTTTTCCTGTTTATTCCACTTTTAAGTGAGGGGTTTTACTTACATAATTCTCTAATACATGTGTATACAGAGACTTTAAGATAGTTTCAGTTGACTATATATGGCAAATAAGTATGTCTATCTTTTTCTGAAGTGCGACTGGTTGTTTTTTTCCTTAATTTAAAAAAAAAAAAAAATTAAGGGAAATGCACGTGAAATATTCCAACTGCATTTAAATTGTCCCTGGCTCAAAGGAGTCTATGGTGCCAATGTTCATTGGTAGGAGGGCTCTCCAGCTGTCAGACGTCTCGTTCTATGTGACCTCCCACTGCTTATAATCTTTTAAACAACATGTTTCTGGTTTAGCGGTTTGTGAATCTTGTGGAAGTTAAGCACAAACGAAAAAAACAAGCACATCTTTTCTTTG
>VYZM01001765.1:13822-42884 GCA_013398915.1 Dromas ardeola
TTTTTTTTTTTTTTTTTTTAACAACACATATATTAAATGCTTTTGATATCTGAATCTCCTCCTTCTCTGAACTCCAGAAACTCCAGCTTTGGTAAAATTATATTCAAATGTCCAACTTTTGTTTTCAAGCAAATTCCTTCCTACTTCAATGTCTTGTTAGTCATGGTTGCATCTATATTCCTTCGAATATGCCAATAACTTGAATTAGTTTGATTGTGACTAATCCTATGTACAGCTGTATGAAAACACTGTAGCATCCATGAATTTGTGATTCAGCAATAAAATCAATGCAGTTAAGTCTCATATATTTATTTTGTAAAGTAGTATGTGCACAGCTTTTCCAACATGTGCTCTATAGTCTTGCATCTCCTAGGCTTGGTCTCAGGCCAACGGTGTTTCTTTGTCTGAAAAGTTTGAGTTGAATCAGTTCAGCCAGTTCTGAGTTATGTGTGTAAGAAAAAAGACAATGATGTTTCCTTATGTTCCATTTGGGATTATTGCGCTTGACTAACTCCAAATGGCTGAAACTGGAAACATCAAACTTAGCAAGCCTATAACACCCATCAAGAAAGGACAGACAGCAAAGCCTCAGAAGAAACAAGAATTAAAGTTATGAATATTTAAATATGTCATATTTACAAATTCATGCAGACCATTTTTCATTTTGTTTTTCATGGTGCCCTCAGGCTAATACCATTTAGTATACTTGATGCACATCAAGTCCCTTTAGATTTAAATTACCTTAACTGCTCAGAACTTTAGAGTGATAAGCAACCCAGCTTTCCAAGTTCTATAGGGCAAAACAGTTTCTCTTACACTTCTTGGGCACAAATTTAGCATTACTAGGAATAAGGGGGCAGCTCATCTTCACTAACATTGTAATTTAAACCTTTAACAGATGTACAAAGGAGTTATGTTTTAAATTTGCCATAAAAGGAGGTGAACAATAGTTACACCTTGGGTAGTCGGCAGCAAAAAAATGAATCTTTCTTGAAAGGTATTTGATGTTGGCTACTCAAATTTAAAATCACATTTAGACTATTCAGACATTTACGGTAACATATGGAAACACATTTTTAGCTGCAATTGTTATTTTGTATGTCTGATGTTCTCCATAAACACAAGAAAGCAAAGGTACCTTTCCCTTTCCCCCCGATGTTTAGAAAGTCAAGAAACTTTCAGGGACATTAAGGAGAACAAGCAAGCAACTACGTGTGAGACTCATTGAGGCAGTTTATACATTTAAAAATTAAGCAATTAAACCTGAGCTGGCCACCCTGGTTTGGCTTTACAGTCATCAGCAAGAAATAGACAGTTTAAGAGAATGCTTCATCTTATCCCATGACAGACTCTAAAATAAGGTGAATGTATCCTTTGGAAGACACATATAAAATATAAATTTTATATTTTTAGACATGTTTATTTATATATACATGACTTTGATACAAGATGCATTGATGTACAAAGGAAACTTAGTAGCTGGCTGGTAATTAAAAGGCTACATATTCAATATCTAAAGTTAGAATCATAGAATTGTCTATGTTGGAGGGCACCTTTAAGATCATCAAGTTCAACCATCAGCTAACACTGCCAAAACCACCACTAAACCATGTCCTGAAACACCGTGTCTACCTGTCTTTTAAATACCTCCAGGGATGTCAATTCCACCACTTTCCTGGTCAGCTTGTTTCAATGTTTGATAATCCTTTCAGTGAAAAAATTTTTCCTAATATCCAATCTAAACCTCCCCTTGCACAACTTGAAGCCATTTCCTCTTGTCCTATCACTTGTTACTGGAGAGAAGAGACCAAACTCCCCCTCGTTACAACCACCTTTCAGGCAGCTGTAGAGAGCAATAAGGTTTCCCCTCAGCCTCCTTTTCTCCAGGCTAAACAACCCCAGCTCCCTCAACCGCTCCTCATAAGACTTGTGCTATAGACCCCCCCTCAGCTTCGCTGCCTTTCTCTGGACTCGCTCTAGCACCTCAGTGTCTGTCCTGTAGTGAAGGGCCCAAAACTGGACACAACATTTGACGTGGGGCCTCACTAGTGTTGAGTACAGGGGGATGATCACTTCCCTAGTCCTGCTGGCCACACTATTACTGATACAGGCCAGGATGCTATTGGCTTTCTTGGCCACCTGAGAACACTGCTGGCACATATCCGGCCATATCTGGCTGTGGACCAAGACCTCCAGGTCCCTTTCCACCAGGCAGATTTCCAGCCACTCTTCCCCAAGCCTGTAACTTTGCATGAGGTTGTTGTGACCCAAGGCAGGATCTGGCACTTGGCCTTGTTGAACCTCACACAATAGGCCTCAACCCATTGATCCATCCTGTCCAGATCCCTCTGCAGAGCCTTTCTACCCTCAAGCAGGTCGACACTCCCACCCAACTTGGTGACATCTGCAAATTTACTGAGGGTGCACTCAATCCCATTGTCCAGATCATTGCTAAAGATATTAAAGAGAACCAGCCCCAGTACGGAGCCCTGGGGAGCACCACTTGTGACCAGATGCCAACTGGATTTAACTCCATTCACTACCACTCTTTGGGCCAGGCCTTCCAGACAGATTTTTACCCAGCAAAGGGTACACCCATCCAAGCCATGAGCAGCCAGCTTCTCCAGGGAAATGGTATTGAAAAGTTTGATGAGATGAATACCCCCATTAACACTTAGTGGCTTCACCACAGTATAAAGATGAGTTTTGTTTTGTGCTGTGTTCTCTGTGTTATATAGCAGCATCACAGTGTTGTAAAATGTTTATATGCAACCTAAAACAATGTTTGATATCATTTTTGAGTGAGCAGAAACCTGAATGGGTAAGTGTTCACTGGAATCCAGTCCTGTAGTGAGGACTATGGCATAAGTCTATGCCTTCACAGCGATCTTCATAATGATTTTCAGCTAACTGCAAGTCAGATCCTAACACCTTTGTCTTATCCAATACTACTGATTTGGGTGATAGGTTAAAGAGCTTTTTAGGTATTTTGAAACCTTTCTGCAGAGCTGATTGTCTCAAACAGTATTGGTGATTCCTCTTCATTCTTTGACATGCATCCTTTTGACCCATATGTCTTTTTTGTTGCATTCAAAAGGGGTAAATTAGACTCATCTGAGTCTAAATCTGTCCCTAAGATGTCAAATTCTTAGACCTTATGTTGCACCTGATTATGAGAAGTATTGTCATAAAGTTATTTTCCATTAATACTCTTTAAATGTTGAACAGAGATAAGTATGGGGTTTTTTTGTTTGGTTTGGTCTTCGTTTTCTTTTTTTTTTTTTTTTTTACACTGCTAGGGATTGACATGATTAACATAACAAAGCTCACACAGCGTATCGTAGAAGTTACTTCAGTAGCCATGGATCTACTCCAGTGCAGTGCATGCCCTTCAGCTAGGCTTTCTGCAGACACTTTTAAGCCGTTTCCTTAAATGACTCTTCCACAGGAGCTGAAGGATCTGAGCAGTTCCCGGACAGAACTGTTGGTTTTAGCCACGGGCAAAGCTGATAATTTCCTAAGGCAGCAGATTGCTGATGTGAATAATGTAGTTATGGTACAATTTTCTCTTTTTTTTGGCATAATAAAAAGACAGGTCTGCTGTTATTGCCCCTGAGGGTGGAGCTGTGGGAGAGGTACTACTACTTCAGAGGAGAAGGTAATTTCAGTCAACAACAGCAATTATCTGCTTTTTATCAAGCAATCATCCTTCATCAGGGATGACTTTCCATCCTCCCAGTGGCAGCAGAAGCACCAATCCTATCTCTCCCGGGCTAACTGGAGAGGTAAAGTTCTCTTTCCCCCACACTGTCAAGAGCTCTGGTGTTTTCTCTGAGTCCCATTCAGGGTCTTGTGTTGTAATTCTGGGGAATAATTAAGGGTATTCCATCCATCTGGACTTCTGATTTTGCTTTTGTCCCTATCAAGTTTCAGCTACTTAAAATAGAAATATTTAATAAAGGAATGAGAATGAATTTTGATGCTACCAACTGTTAAGCAATTTAAGTTGTAGCTGTACTAACCTTAGCGTAAATGAACCTAGGTCTGGGAGATGCATGATCAAATGGAGTTACAGAATAATTTAAACCAGTAGAATATTTGAGTAATGAAATAGAAATTCATTCTGGGCACATTTAAAGCTCTCACTTGTCACTTGCTCCTGAGAGTCAGTTTCCATACAGATGTGTAAGTCCTGAACAAACTTAGAATAAATTGTTCAACTTCATATCACTAGCTGGGATTGTCAGATGATGATTCCCAATCCTATAATATCTTGCAAGTGTGACAGAATGTGATAGTTTCCAGAAACTTTTACAGATAACTATCATATAAATATCCAGACAAAAGATAGTCTTTGCTGAGAGTAGCTTATAACCTTCTGGGTCAATGGCTCTTCTCTTCCTACGCTGTTCTTATTACAAGACTATTTTTAAATGACTATTAACACAGAAAGGGATCAGAGGTCACAATAATGACCACTGTAGTATCTTCAATTTTATGGCCCAAACGATTGAACACGGGATTGTGTATTAGAAACCATATATTTTATTTGAAGACTAACCTGTGTCCAAGTGGAAACCCTAGATGAGTTATTTTATTGCAGCGTGTCTCATCTATCAATAAATTGGACATAATGACACTTATCATCTTTAAATACTATAGCATGAAAAAACTTAAAGGGAATTTATAAATGTGATATAGCAATACTGGTCAAAAGACTTAAAAAATTAATCATGTTATCGCTTTCCACTGTACTTTTAAATTCTATTGCCTCACTATGCATTCTTTTTCTGGGTAGTGATATTTCAAATCTTTAAGCAGCTGTGACAGTGGTCATTTCATTTGCCATTGGAGCCCAGACACTTAAACAACTCACTGCTCCTGGAATATGTGTCTGATGCCTTACAATTAGTAATGTGCTCCTTGGTAGTAATAGCCACAGCCACTGGGATTGAGGTGATCAGGCTCAAGAGTTTGTTGACAGGGGAAGCCAGAAGCAGACTGCGTGGCTTGTCTTCCCATTCTTTCCGTGTTACTTTTTGGTGTTTTATTCTCCTCATTCCCTACTCAGATAGAAAGGGGTATCTCATCTGGATCCAACATATTCACTTAACTTTTAGGAGCAAGACTTGGCCTGGTTTCACCAGGCATCTTTCCTGCTATTCTACATCCTTTGTTCCTACCTGCAGATTTTACTCCCTGAACACGTTTTCCTTTGCCCTGCTTGTATAACTATCCCACAAGTCTCTGTTTGCCCCAATGGTGATTACATATTATTTAAATATTTATGCATAGCTTTGTTAAAAAATGTTTTTTTCCTGTGTTATAGTGATGTTATACAGCAGCATCACAGTGTTATAAAATGCTTATATGCAATCCATGGTTACACTGATTTGTTATCCTTATGCTTGCTTTTAAGGCAAATATTAATTATGTCTTGCTTAATATGTTTCTACTTTGTGGATACAGGAGGATCCTCCTTGGATAAACCTCTAAAGAAGCCCAAAACCTTAAATGATCGCACAACCAACATGGTTTGTTGGATTTAGTTTTTGTACAATAAAAGTTCAAGTTTATTTTTAATAAAAGTTAGGGGTAAGTTTGTAGTAAAGGAAATGTAAGGGGTGGACAGGAAGAGTGTTCCTGTAGGAACCCACCCAATGCCATCCGTTTTGATGTTAGACCCATTATTCTACAGGGCTTCTTTAACTCTTACAAATACTGGATAAAACAAGGTCCACTAAATGAATGGATACATAAATAAATAGACAGTAAGATCCTTCCCCTTCTCGTATGAAAAATGGAATGTATTTCCAAGGTAGACTTCATTAACTGTGTCAGAAGGCGCAGTGAATCTCTGTGTTGTCGTGGCTGATGTGTCACAGCTTTAATGGCAGGAAACTTCCAAAAAAGCAGGGGATTCAAGCTAATGGAGAGGTTAGCACTACTTCAAAACAAAACAGTTCAATTTAATTTTTCAACTAAATTACTGTGAAAATTTGTGTTTTCATAAGATTTGGTTATTTTGACCTTTCATTTCATTTCAAGATTAAAAGAAGTGTCAAAACATAAGGATTTATGATGAGCAGAAATTCTATTTTTTCATCAACTCTAATAAGGCATGTTCCATGGGAACATCACTACAGCTATCCAAACCATTTTGATTACTATTGATTAGAATAGATCTCTAAGAAAATTATGTTACCAACTAGTCTCAGAATCTATTAAAAAAATGAGAGCTGGAAAATTAGGAAAGATCCTAATCATTAGAAGAGTTTCTCCTTACTGTATCAGTTACTAGTTTAAATCCCGAAACAATGGACCTAAAATATTTTTTGCTGTTTCTTTTTTTCCTATTTTCTCTGCTGTGTCTTGGAGAACTGCTTTCTTTAGAAAAGCTGCTCTCATGTTTAATACATTTTTAGCTTAATGATAGTTTGTGCCAGTGAGTTCCACCAGCCTGTTAATAAGTTTAATTTAAAGCAGCTTTTCTTTTGATCATTTTTGATCTATTGTCTTTAAAAATCCTTTTCATATTTTCAGAGGCATGTGGAAGAATACGAATGAATACCCAATATATTTTTATAAAATATATTGCTCTGTATGTAAACCTTGTGTTATTTTTGTACCTTTTCAAACTGAATAGTCACCATTGCTTTAATATCTCCTAACTAAGCTGGCATTTTGAAGCTAGACAACAAAAACATGCAAGTTCCAAAGCAACATTAAATAGAGTGTTTATTTAAACATCCTCTAAAATCTGTTTGTCTACTTGACCTAACTACTGACTTAAATGCAATAAGAAGGCATTTTAACACCATTAGTATCTGGATTCCAGCCAAAGAAAGCTCCTTACTTTATATCCCTTTAGACTGCATTGATGAAACAGCCTAAAAGTAGGTTTAGTATCACTTAATTCATTTTAAATGGTAAGGCAACTCACAGACTGTATCACAGGGAGACAAAAAATAAGGTTCTGAAGGTTAAAGGACCTGTGCCAGGTTGGAGTTTTCCTAATGTGTATAACAGTATTATTTTTCAGTTTTGGACAATCATAAGAGAATTTAATCTTATATAGTATGGTGACTTCAAACAGAATATGCTTTTGAAATTGTGTTGAAGAGACTTTTTTCTCCTCTTTCAGTCCAAGATTACTACTTTTTTTTTTTTTTTCTCTTTTCTCTTGTGCCTTTAGCACAATGAAATTAAGCAGTCCAGATTTCTAATGCAAACTGCTCAGGGACAAGATGCTAAGTGATTCTAAGTGTTTTGTTGAGAGCCACTGTTTAAGTAAACATTACAAATTATGGTTATGTAGTATATAATGTAGATTGAAGCCCTTGAGCAATGTATTATTCATAAAATACATCACTTTATCAGTTTGATCATGTTTCTTTTCTTTAAAGAAGAAGATAACAAGGATTTTAGTCATTTTACTGAGGCAACACGTTAAATGGCAGGAAAGACACATCCTTGAAAGATCCATTTTCCTTTTCAGACCAGGTCTTTGATTATCTGGAGAAAAGATGTGATTTTCTTAAGATGTCCTTTCATATGCTATTCCAGATCTACCACACTTGACTGTTAGAAAATATATTACACGCTAATTTTAACAGCATAATTCATGGCTTCACCATTTTATTTGTCTGTACTTTGTTTATATTTTATCTGTTTTGTTTATTTGTATTTCTTTTTATTCACTTAAATGGAAGGTATTTTGTAATTAAAAAAAAAAAAAAATCCATCACTGTATGCCGGTAAGAAACTATACTACAATATATCAAATAAAGTCCAAGAAATAGACATTGTAGGTTTGGGTCTATTTACATAGGGTTGTATTAGGTATAACTCATAGCTTCTAAATGCAGTTTAGGTCCTGCTATAAGTCATATGCTCAACGTGCAGATTAAAACCAGATATCTGTGTGTTGCAACAGTAGTCCTTGACTGGTAATCTTAATGGATGTGAATCTTGGAAAGCAGAAAATGTTCATGCAACACAGGAATTTCATGGTATGCGAGAATGGAACCACTGGCCTGTACTTATGTGTGCATATGTTATAGTCCTTGATGACATGTTAGCATGTATATATGCAATATCTGTTGAGCTTATGTAAGAAAGCATGGACAAGAGGGAGCAAGGCATTTTGACAAGATTCTAGATGCTCTATGTGGGCTATGTTGTAGTATCATGTCTCAGGAATGTTTACGGTTGCAACCTGTACACTGCTTTACACATCCATACTGAAGAAAATTATTTGGAATAAGAAGAAAAGACTAAGAAAAAATGTTAGGGGAAAAATCGATTTTTTTTTTAATTATTGTTATTATTACAGATAATATGACAATGCATAAAAACTTTTTCATAGTCTAATGCTGCAGTAAATAATTTTCTAACACATTTTTGAGGGAAGACCAATGAAACAGTATTCATTATAGACATAATTCTTTTTTCTTTATCTGAGATTTACCAATTTTAACTTTTTATATTTCATCTTCTAATAAAGTTTCATTTAATATTAGGGTAATCTTTGCACATTATTTCTGAAACTAGTTATTTATTCCCCAATTATCTGCCCCTTCTCCTCATCCTGAATAAAGGAGTCAAAAGGGTGAAGGTAACATTTTTGCTGATTTTTTTTATTATTTTTGGCAAAACCTGCTGTCAGTGACTGGTTGTCTCTAGTGTTTCAGTAGCGTTATAAGAAGACCATGACACCTCCATCTCTTCCCAACATCAGCTGAGTGATTTAGATAAAATTTACATAATCTAGTTCTAAGGCTATTAAATGGATATGACTCAAAGATGGTGACAGAGTGAGCACTTCTGAGCATACACATTGCATTAGCTGTATAGACCTGGTCCATGTGAAGATGATATTGTGATAAGCATGTATGATCACCACCAGTCTGATAACAAAAAGGGGTTTGTTCACCACAGCTTAGTCACTGTAATAAATTCAAAAGTTCTTTTGTTGGGAGATACGGAGTAGTTATGTGAGCACAGCTTAACATTTCTGGGTGATGCAGTTGTTGATTAGGAATCTCTAGGCAGTCCCCAAATTGATAAACCTGATAAGTTTCACCTTGGTGATGAAATCTTTTGCTAAACTTTCTTATTTTTGGAGCTGTGAGCACAGAGCCAGTTTTCACTTCTTTTTGACAACAACATACATGGCATGTACTATCATAATTTTTCCTTTTTTTGGTCAGTGACCACTTACATATTCATAATGAAGGCACTTGGAGTTTACAGCTACTGCTGATTTTCCATAGTGAAAGCTGGTTAAATTTCTGTGGTAGCTGATGACTGTCCCATTGCATTTCAATACTTCTCCCGATACATAACATGCTAAGTTCATTCTTTCCTTCCGTACTAAATGTTAGATGATTCGTGTATACCCTGATTTGTGATACTGTGACCTAGATTAAGGTTAGATGGCAAGAATATGCACTGCCTTAGCAGCTGTTTTTTAACTGAGTTTGCTCTCTGGAGTCTTCCTTCTCAGATATGAAATGCTGGTAAAAAAGACCTAATTCGCACACACGGTAAGAAAAGGTTCTTCATCTTTTGCTCATAGCCACCAATGTATATCTAAACACATGCACTATGCGATAAATTGTATAACTGTTGGTTACTCTGGTCTTTTGCTACCCTAAATAATGGTGCGGGTGGGGAAAGCATTCATGAATCATGCAAGTTGCCTCCTACCAGGCCATCAAAATTATCTTCTCCACACTAATCATCAGTATCATTGACCTTTGTCATAAAACTTGGGTCGTTCATATCTATATACCGTTAGAAGTATCATCCCACGACCACTTCTTTGGGTCTATTAAAGTCATGTCAGAAAGAATCATTGACTTCATGTCAAACACATGCAACCTTCCACATTAATATATCCACAAATGTCTCACTAATCACTCAGCAAACAATGTGTGATATGCACCAGGCAGTGAGAAGTGAGGGAGAGATCTTTGGAGGACCCTGTCCTCCTCCATGCATGGATTTGATGGTGACAGTGATAAATGAGAGGATACACGATATGCTTTCTCCCCTTTTGTGAGTTGCAGGATTGGGTAGACATTGCTGTTGATTTGTTTTCTCTTTCTCCTCCCTCCTCTGCTCAGAAGTACCAGAAGAAACCCACTTATTTGATTACAAAAGTGATGAAGCAGTTAGTTTTGCTGTTTGATTTTTAAGCTTATGTTTTTTTCCTAATTCCTCTCTTTGTCGTTGTAATAGCCTCCTAGAAACTTACACTGTACACAATCCTGTATTGAGTGGAAATGTGTTCTCAATACTGCTTTTTCAACTAAAAGTGTATTGAATTTGAAAAAAAGGCATTTTATTGAAGTCCAAACACTGACCACTTCATATAACATCATACAACTTATTCAAACAATGTTGGACTGTGTGATTGGATCCATACTTTAAAATTTGGGCTGGCTATTACATCCCTGGAGAATAATTCAGGAGACCTTGTCTCTATTGTTAACCTACTGATTCAATGACAGTAACCAGGGTTATGTGGCTCTTAGACCCTATGTTCCAGCTTCAGTCTTTTACTATTGTCTAAAGTCCTTTACATTTGTCTATTCAAAGTGTAAGATCTTCAGAGCAGGATCTACTTTACTTTACATGTTTGTACAGCACCTAACTCAGCAGAAAGAGAAGAAACATTACAAACTACCACATTAGGGGAAAAGAGCAATGGAAATCAGCAATAAACACCTGACTTTCAGGGGTTCGCAGACTCCATTGCATGCTGAAATTTCACAGAACACTGGGATTTGGTACGGAAGTAAACTGAGTTGTAAAAAAGGCTCTTCAGATCTCCAAATATTAGTTGTAACATTTTGCAAATATGGACCTTGTCTCCATTTCAAGCTAATTCCTTAACGGATTAAATGTTCATATTTACCCAATGTAAAATAGACATTTTGAAACTTAATTTAATATTCTTTGGAAAAACTGTGTTAATATCCCTAAATGGGTGCAACTCTCTAACTGCAAATTATAACCATTATTTTTATATTACATAAATTAACAAGCTCTCGGGTTGCGGAAAAAAAAGTGAGGAAAAACAACTGGACATTTCCAAGACCTTATGTAAATAACTATAATTATACTATAAAAAAACAACTATAACAAATATTATTAATCATGATAACAACAATAGAGAAAGATAATTTTGGAGGGGATATAAGTTCATATGCTTCAGGGCACAAGCTAGTTTCTACATATGAGGGCTTAGGAGGGAACTTCCCCTATGGGCAAATTGTTGTACTATTCATCTATTTCTCTGAAGCATCTGGTGCCAGATGCTGTTAAAAGCTCATTCCAGATCTATCTATTTCTTGTGTGCTATGGCAATTTTTATGTTTCTGTGAGCTGAAATAAAATTGTCTTTACCTAAAACTAATTTCAAGGTAGAGATATTATCTGTGCCAACATTATGCTGGCAGGCCACTCTATAAACTATTTCTGAACACAGAGCCAAATGCAGCCCTTTTGAAGATCTGCAGGCTTAGTCTGACAGTTTTGGCAGATGCCTGGTATACTTCAAGGGCGTTGAAGTTTGTGCCAAATTTTCTTCTTTGATTTCCACAGATCTGAATGCACACATCTGGTTGTGGGAGGGGTTATCACACATCTACATCTGCCAAACATGCCCAAGCTCTAACCCATGCATATTTCTTTAATTCCTGTGTATTCTTGCGACAGGCTAATTCCAGCAGTGAGTTATTTCAAAATAATTTAAGAGAAAATATTAGCAAAAAAGGAAAAAAAAAAAAAACAAACAAGAAAAAAACCAAACAACAAAAAACCCAAACAAAGCCAAAGTGAAAACCAGGGTTGGAGACAAAGAGAGAAAATCTGAGCATGACTGGCTGAATTGCCATTGAACTCTGAGGGGTCCACATGCTGTTCGAAGGCTACTGACATAAAAGCATGCCAAAGAGTTAACATAGAAGCTCAGGTATAACAAAACAAAGCATGTGATTTCAGAATGAAGCTTAAACCACAATCATTAAATATAGACTGACTCAGAGGGTAATTTCTGTATGAAAGTAAAGAGGAGAAAAATAAAATGTAAACAAAAGGAAATTCAGAGAACTTGGGAAGAAATATAGGCAATATAATGAAATAATAGTTGTTAGATCTGAGCCAATAATTCTCAAGGAATAACTTCCTCAGTGTATTCTTTTTCCTTTCTTAATCACACAAACACCTAGGATCTGGTTGTGGGTTGTTGTTTTTTCATTCAGTCTTAGTAGAAAAAGACCTATATTTCAATATTTTGTTTTAAGTATTTTAGATTCTAGAAGTATTTGATATGCAAATTTTAACTTCTTCTTGCTGTAATTAGGCCCATGGGTCACATGGTACATTTGTTTTCCTCTGACCGGAGCTCAAAACACAAATGAGGGAATCATTGGAAGAACCTATCACTATTCTGAGACTCTTAAGGGGTAACAAGTGCAAATAACAGAAGATTTCAGAGCTGTCAAAGCTTTGCACAATGCTTTATTACTGTCCATGCGCCAAAACTTGCCCACACACATACATACAAAAACACGCATACTCTGGCTGCTGAAACTCACATTAAATTACACAAATATAATTACAAATTAGTCTTAGATGAAGAGTTGAGTTATTAATGTCAAAATCACTGCCTGTCTTTGAATGATGCTGGTTTTTAATTGCTTATCTTAAGGTCCACTGTGTCTTAGAGTAGAATGCTTGGAGGACAGCAACAAAAGCAATGCATTGTAAAGCAAACGGAGAAGCTAAGTTATTTCAGTAGTAGTCAGCACAGACTTTCTTCTTTTTTTTGGCAGAGCTGAAGACAAACACGATTTTGTCTAGGCGCTTTCTCACTTATAATCAGGAGGGAATGGGGAGAAAAACCTTGTTAAGCACCTGAATTATGGTTAATACCCCACTGGGATCACCAGGTGGATCCTTGATCTTGATAGATAGATAGATAAATGTATGTCTTGAAATATATGTGTGTGTGTGTGTATGTGTGTGTGTATATACATATATATATATATTTTTATATATATATATATATATATAGGGTGGTAGTGGTTGACTTCCATGTCCCTCTTCTCTGTGTGTTAAATGCACTTAAATTTGATTGTAGACTGCATTGTTTTAAAGGATGTACAATAGCTTTAAAAGATGAATGACAGAATACTACACACCTCATTGAAAGTATGGTTGGTAGGCATTATCTAGAAGGATATTATTCTCTCTTCCCAATTCTAGGCAACTCTGACAATAGGTAAACCATAAGATATGGATCTTATGGAATCAGTTCTTCCCCCTTACATTCAAAAAATAGTTAATCTTCCCTAAATGTTGTTCTCCAAGGGTGGGTTCATAACCCTAAATCCTAAACTGAGAGAGCACCTTACCTGCATTTCAGTGACAGGGCTGAGCTCTCTTGGATTTTTGATTGCTTTAATGGTTCCCTGCTGGGCTTCCCTGAATTCCTTTGCCATGCAACTAATTTTCTGCATATGATATTGCTAGACAACTTGGATTTGTAGGCAGAACCCCTAAAAGAGGAGCCTTCAGTTATAGGTTATAATGATGACTGTTGAAATTCTCATATTCACCTAGAGAGCACAGCTCTAAGTATTCAAAAAGGAGTGATGAGTGTTGCATACATGTCTAGTTGATTGACATAGAAAGTTGTCTGAAGTACAGATATCAGCGAAGCATGAATCTCAAAACATAAAAGAAGAAATATTGTGGATAATAATGTGAACAAAAACTAAAGAAAGTCAGAGGTCACATCTGCACCTGATATAAATTGGCACACATCTGCAACTGTTTTACACCAACTGAAGATCTCATCATGAAAATTTTCTCTAAATTTAATGATTCTCAAGTTTATTTTGCAGAATGCTCTCTAAACTTTGTGAAGGAGCAAATTATCCTAAAAATATGGATCATTCTTATTCAGATTTTTTTGGTGTGTGGATTCTCAAACTGTCACAAAAATATGAAAAAATAAAAATATAGGAAAAAATTAAGAACTACTTGAAGAATAACCAAACATTCAGATACTATTTAAATCATCTTAAGCTAGGAGCAGGAAAAAAGAAAATCAGCAACTTGCATTAATGTCATGGTTTGCTATTAAAAGTAACAAATACCTATAATATCTTCTGTTGTTGTTTGTTTTGTTTTTTTTTTTTTAATTTCTTTTCCCTTTCACCTTTGACAAATTTTATCCTATTATCAAAGTTATTAGTAATATGAAATGACTTCTGTTTCTTTCAACAGGCTTCTTCATATAGACCTCATTTTTGGTAAGGTAAGGAGCATGATTCAAAGTAAAGAAATGAAAACAGATTTAAGAAGTCTAAATAGTATTCCTCCTGAATGTCAGTTTTACTTATGTTGTATCACAGTGGTTTAAATTGTGCAATACAGGGATCTTCTAAGCTGACTTGTGCTTTAATGAATGAATATAAAGCAGCTGATGATGCACTAGCTCGTGTATCTGAACTTCACTGTTCCCTGGTGCTTCATTCAGAGCAATTGGATACCTTTGCTCTTGCATTGTTAACACTTGTCAAGGACTTGACTATGTTAAAAAGAATGCCATGTTGTAATTTCTTGCTGATAGATTTACAGTAACTCATGCAAAACTCAAGTGCAGACAAACTGAAGAGATTCAACTAATTTTGTTCATTGTTATATTCAGATTAATAGATTCAAGAAAAGTTTAAATGAAATAGAGTCTACTTAACATTATACAGTATTATAAATCCATCCATTAGTAAATCCATCTAGTCTCTGACACAGATCCAGTCTAGATAATCATCTTCTGTGCAATGATTAAGCTGTTTCCACCTAAGAAGAACTTAGGTTGGTGGGTGGGGCGCACTTTTATTCCTGTCATACACGTGCAGGTCACAATACCACAAAAGCCATGTTGGTCAAAAATGGTCATAATCATAGTGGCTACTGATTTATTTTATATCAGCTATATATTATATTCTGTTATTAATTATCATCAAATGATAATATAAAAATATACCAGCAAGGACTGGGAAGAATATAACAAATGGGAAGGTAAAGATAAGCACATTGGGGATTTAGACCATGAACTCAGATATTGGGGGGTTTATTTTCTTTTCCTATCCACAAATATTTAAGGACTTAACTGGATGGAACTTCTGGCTTAGAATTCAGAAATTCAAAATTCCACTAAAAAAAAGGAATTTTTTTTTTTGCATTTGACTAAGATTTTAGATACTGGTCTTCACTAAAGGTTTTTATTTTAATATTTTGCAGAAGCATATCTTCAGAATTACTTATTACTTTTCTCAAATTCAAGGGCACCAAATAATTTTTGGGAAAACAGGCAGAAATCCTCTATTTTTTTCAAACCTGTTTATCAGACATCTGATAATTTTGACACTATCCCACATGACATCCTGGTCTCTAAATTGCAAAGGCATGGATTTGATGGATGGATCATTCAGTGGATACGGAACTGGCTAGATGGCTGCACTCAAAAGGTTGTGGTCAACAACTCAATGCCAAAGTGGCAACCAGTGATGAGTGGCATTCCTCAGGGGTCAGTACTGGGACCAGTGCTGTTTAACATCTTTGTCGGTAACATGCACAGTGGGATTGAGTGCAACCTCAGTAAATTTGCTGATGACACCAAGCTACGTGGCATGGTCGACATGGTGGAGGGAAGGGATGCCATCCAGAGGCACCTGCGCAGGCTTGAGACGTGGGCCCTTGCGAACCTCATGAAGTTCAACCAGGCCAAGTGCAAGGTCCTGCACCTGGGTCATGGCAATCCCAGCACAAACACAGGCTGGGTGGAGAATGGCTTGAGAGCAGCCCTGAGGAGAAGGGCTTGGGGGGGGTGGTGGATGAGATGCTCAACGTGAGCCAGCAATCAGCGTTTGCAGCCCAGAAAGCCAATTGCATCCTGGGTTGCATCAAAAGAAGTATGGCCAGCAGGTTGAGGGAGGTGATTCTGCCCCTCTACTCCACTCTGGTGAGACCCCACCTGGAGTCCTATGTTCAGCTCTGGAGTCTTCAGCAAGAAGGACACGGACCTGTTGGAACGGATCCAGCAGAGGGTCGTAAAGGTGATCAGAGGGACGGAGCACCTATGCTATGAGAACAGCCTGAGACAGTTGGGGTTCTTCAGGCTGGAGAAGAGAAGTCTCCGAGGAGACCTTATAGTAGCCTTCTAGTCCCTAAAGGGGGCCTACAGGAAGGATACAGAGGGACTCTTGATCAGGAAGTGTGATGATAGGATGAGGGGTAGCGGTTTCAAACTGAAAGAGTGGAGATATAGATTGGATATGAGGAAGGAATTCTTTACTGGGACAGTGGTGAGACACTGGAACAGGTTGCCCAGAGAAGCTGTGGATGCCCCATCCCTGGAAGTGTTCAAGACCAGGCTGGATGGGGCTTTGAGCAACCTGGCCTAGTGGGAGGTGTCCCTGGCCATGGCAGACAAGGCCATGGAACAAGGGGGTTGGAAAAAGATGATCTTTGAGGTCCCTTCCAACCCGAACCATTCTATGATTCTATGATTCTATAATTTAGTTAGCCTTACTGTTCCATTAAACCTCTGTTGTACCCAGAAGAATAATTAATTTCACTGTCCTTTAGAAATGCTCTGCAGAACCAAGTAGAGCTTGAACTGCAGCCTTAAATAATAATAGTTTTTCATGTAATAATTTCACAAAATCTTACAGAATTTTAAAAATTAATAAAATATAGCATTATTTATATTGAGTACATATCAGGTACACTTTTATAACAAGGATATAATGATGTGTTCCATTTTAGGAAAGTCAGGAAAACAAAACATCTACAGAAAATTCCTCTTACCTGCCTCTGAAGCCCGCAGAAGTTTCTTCATGTATAAAGAGAAGACTTTTTTATTATTACTTTTTTATTGGGGGAAAAAAAAAGTTTACAAGTTTTACACAAAGTAGTTTCTTTGATAAATAGTACATGCAAAGGGAGAGGGAAGATAAAGAGGTGACACTGTAAAAATATGTGTACAAAGATACTTACGTTGTGCAGATGACACTATTTGGGGATAAATGATATACCTAAAGGACAAAGATTAAAATGTGAGATTTGCTATGGAACATAGCAAATGAAGGGAGGAAAAAGGGCTTGAAATTATTCTCCTCAGAAAAAAAGTTAGAGTTCAATAGTGAACAAGAACTTTTCTGCATAACTCTTATACAAACTTTTATAACAGAAGTATAACTACGAATGAAGTAAAATGGCTAATTAATATGTAGTTTAAAAGCTACACAAAGGGTATCATGGCACATCAAGACCCCAGTTCAATGGGCTGCTTAAACACGTGCTTAATTTTAAGTACAAGCTGAAGTTCCGCTGATGCCATTGAAGTTAGTTACACACGTGAAATGCTTTCATGTGCTGGGGTTTCGATGCAGTGGGATATAAATGAAGTTGAAATTTTTTTCAGAAAGTTGATGTTTTCATTCCTATTGGATTCTAGATAACATTTCCATAGGAATAAAGGCTTCTTTACAAAACCATCTTGTGTTTGTTTTTAGTTTGTTTTTTCTCCCAAACCAGCCTTCCTTCAGAGATGCGTAACAGCAGACATTGTGAGCAAACAGGGATATAATATACATACCACAACTATCACATGTGTATGCCAAGGCGTTATATAAAGTGTCTACACATAACACACCACTTATTTCTCTGTACACAGGTATATACCTTATCAGTATATGTACTGTATGAGACACACACTGTTGCCTTAAATTTGGTCTTTCTTCTTTCTTTTTCATATAGTTCTCTACTAGACAGTTGTAATCCCCCATCTTTAATAGTTGTACATATTTGAGGTCCATTATACTGACTTTATTGACCACACATGACTTACTTAATTAAAAAAAATTTTTGAAGCGTGAATGAAGTGGAAAACAGAAACCTGCATGGGCTAGAACAAAAACTGGTCTATAGGACTCATGGAATATAACATCTATGAGCTCAAGCAAAGTCCTGTGTGATGCCCATGCTGTGAAGAGCCTTAGCTTTCCATTTACTCCCAAATTTCACACAATTTTTTGTGTGTGTGTTGTTAATTTCCTTATTTTTTTAATGTTTAGTTGAGAAGGAATGAATAGAAGAAAAGGGACAGAACTGTAGAGGTTGCATCCCTGGGGAAGAGAAGTACAGCTGGTGATAGAAATTATTTCCTTCAGGAACAGCTGTGAAAGCCTTATGTGCCAGTAGCTGCATGTGAACCCTTTATTTTTGTAGTATAAAATCTGACAGGAAAGTGTAACTCTAGAGAGAGTATTTATATGCAACCAAAAGCATCCACTTTGCATTAAACACCCTTGTTAAGCAGGTTTATGTGCTCCTGTCTGCTGTCAGTCAGGTTTCTGTGCACTATCAATCAGTCACGATTACCTGGTTTCCCACACTCGGGTTTGGGTACACAGTACATAATTACCAGTTGCAAGGTAGTTGCATGCCCTTAAAAATGGGCGTAAGTTAATCAGTTCGTCAGACTGTCCAATATTCTACTTATTCAGAAATTTTGAGCACTGAAAATAAATACAGTTTTTTCCGTTCCATTCGGAGCTCCCTTGCAAATCCAGCAGTAGTTATGCAGATCACATCCAACACCTTCCACAGAAGGTTCCTCTAACCCTTCCAAAACCTCCATCCTGGACCAGTTCACCTCTGCCTGTCTTTGAACACCTGCAGAACCCAAGAACGTGAGTTTAACTCTGTCTGTGGTAATTCCAGCTATGACCTTCAGAAACTACCTTAAATTCAGACACCGATTATCTTCTCCTTTCTGTAAAATGAAGTGAATGTCTTTATAAAATGCAGTTAAAATTAAAGACAGTGTGCAAATGCTAAAAAATGCAATCCTGAGCCTATACAATTGGTGTCAGTAGGAGTTTTGCCATGGAATTCAACGGGAGCAGGGTCAGGACCTGGTATAATTGAGAGAAGTTGTTAATATACATCACTTACTGCCTGCCTGCAGTTCTTGTCTAGCTAATAAAGTCACTCACTGGCATAACAATATAGAGTGCAAGAGCAGGTGACACACTCTACTGTCTGGTTATAAGGGCTTTTATAGCACACCTTTCCCTTCAGTTCATGGTGGAGGTGTATAAATATACTCCATATGTCTTATACTACTATATTGAGCAACTCTTTGAATGTATGCTTTGGCAACTCAGCATATCTCAAGCAAAATTACTATGTGACATCCATAACGGATTAGCAGCTTCTGTGCATTTATGAAAATACCAGAACAGTCTAGCACCAGTAGCTGCCAGTTATACCTAACTGGCTTTTGGAAAGCACTAATAGATCCACTTAAATTGGTAAGAACTGATGGGATGTTTGTCTGTTTGTTTAAACATTTTTCTTTGTCATCAAAGGTTTATATTAATAGCATTCCAAATGTATAACACTAAGAACAAAATTATATTCAATCAACATTTGAAGCCACCTGTTTTGTCAGGGGGTACTGTGACTGTTAGATGAAAAAAGTGGCAGCAGAGGCAGCAGCTCCTAATCACACACCCTTCCTTTGTCTCTCACCAGTTACTATGTTATTTACGCTAATAGCCATGCTTAGTTATGTTGTAGACCACATCTTCCATATGGTCAGGGAAGACTATGAAACAAAGAGCAAGATCATGAAAGGTGATACATATTTAGGAATAAAAGAATATTGCATATCATGGAATAGAATATTGGGTTCTCAAAAACTTTGACCTTAAGAAAGATTCAGTGGTTAAAAAATTCAGAAGAAGCTTCTAAAGAAAAGGAATGTTCTCTTTCCTTGATTAAATAATTTTTGAATTCTAAATAAGAGTGCAGATGTTTTGTATCTTCATATCTAGTGGTGAGGAGTCAAGGATGGAAAGATTGAATTTGTGTTTGATGACCATTGTAAGAGGACAGTGAAGAAGTGAAAAACATCCAAAAAAATCTTTTGAAATGGTTTGAGGTCTGTAGAAAAATGTTAAGTTTGAAGAGGTCAACCTGTTTATTTTATCAGAAAGAAGACAGAGGGATATTTCTCCTTAAACATTTAAGTACCTTAAGAGAGGAAAAACTCCTGACGCAAAACCACTTCATTATCTTTCAGAGAAACACAGAGGTAAAATGCATACCAATCATGCTGTATTCATGTTAATCAAAATGGGAATAAAGTGATTGGGATTTGGATTGGGTTTTTTTTGTTGTTATTTTTTGTTTTGTTTCTTTTTTTTTTTTTTTTTTTTTTTTTTTTTTTTTTTTTTTTTTTTTTCTTTTTAAGAACTGGCTTACCAGGAAAACTAAGCTGCAAGAGTATTGGTGAGTTCTCTGTCTTCTGAAATTTGTAGCTCAGTGCCAGTTTCCTTTCTAACCAAATGTTTTACGAAGAACAAATAATTGGAATCAATAGCAGATAGATGATTCTTGGTCTGATAATGGCGCCTTCTGATAAGTAACACTATAAAATTTTGAAGGTCTGGTCAAAACACCAGATAATTACTTTAAAAGCAAATGGACATTGTTCTTTTTGAAATGGGAAATTTCAATAAAAATACTTTTCATTTTTAATCTCATTTTTGTAATGAATTCAATTTATTCATTTCAGAGTGGAGAAGATCTCTTTCTATACCAGAAGGCTCACTGTGAACACAGAATGGGGACAATTATTTGAACTACCTCAGGATGTCTAATTGAAATTCAAGATGCCTTATCTGTTCCTAAAATGGTAAGTTCCAGATACAAAAGCAAGGGTCTTTCAAAGAGTCAGGTTTTGCCATTTTAGACGCATGCAGCTTTAATTATTTTTTTATATAAATTTTAAAAAACAAACAAAAAACCAAAACCACACTAACAAAGACACCGCCTTCAAAGTATTTAAATTGTTTTGAAATGTAAACATAATTAAAGTTTTATTGTTTATTTTAGGGGGAAAAGTACTATAACTCTATTTTGTGAACCCTTTTTTCCCCCCTCAGTTTTAATGGTCTGTTGATGGACACATCCTTTTAGAACTCACACCATGTCTGGCTGCAGTTGTCACTTTTCATTGAATTGTAAGTTAACAAGAAAGTCCTAGCCAAATGCAACACTTTAACAAGACAACACATGAGACAATGAAACCTGAAATGACATGTTTTTCTTTTATTCACTTATTTTTCTTTCTTAACACACAGTATTTTCCTGAAGAAAGAAGAAAAAGAAGAAATTAAAAATATGGGTCTACTATCACTCTCCTTTGTCAATGACAGCACCCAAGTACCTGACTTAAGCTATGTTCCCAACTTCTAAATGCCAAAACTGAGGTGGGGTAAAGTCAGGCCAAAATATCATAGAGAAGTAATACATTTATTGAAAGGACTTTAATGTTTTTTTTGTTTTTATTCTCCAGGGAAAGGGAACCTAAAAGTAAACAAACGAATAAAATGGCTTAGCTGAAAAGGATGGTGTTTTGCATTTTGTGTTGTTTTCCTTCTTAGCTATAACTTCTCTTAGCTATAACTTAGTGTCAATCTGATGCATTCAGTCTCTGCAACTAGTCATGGTAAGGTGTCCCCACACTTGCCTAGATTTTTGCACATCTGCAACTATTTGGAGGCAAGGTGTAGTTCCCTTCATGTAGCAAAATAAAAAAGAAGTAAAAAGTGCAAATACAGACCTTGTGGATTGTAACCTGTGACAGAGTTCCTCCACCTTACTTACTTATAATAGCAAAAAAGTATAGTTTTTATTCCGTTTTGGAGCATGTTCTGCAAGTGGCATGAGTTAGCCCTTGAGGAATTACTTTAAAATATAAGTTAGCAAGGGATGTTTTTACCCAGGTCAGATGAAATTGTGCTGGAACGTGTCCAGAGGAGGGCCACGAGGATGATCAGAGGGCTGGAGCACCTCTCCTACGAAAAGAAACTGAGATAGTTGGGGTTGTTCAGTCTGGAGAAAAGAAGGTTCCGAGGAGACCTCATTGTGGCCTACCAGTATCTTAAGGGGGCCTACAAGAAAGCTGGTGAGGGACTTTTTAGGATGTCGGGAAATGGCAGGACTAGGGAGAATGGATTAAAACTACAGATGGGTCATTTCAGAATGGACGTTAGGAAGAAGTTCTTCACCATGAGGGTCTTGAGACACTGGAACAGGTTGCCCAGAGAGTTGGTGGCAGCCCCATTCCTGGCAGTTTTTAAGGCCAGGCTGGACGGGGTTCTGAGCAACCTGATCTAGTGGGAGATGTCCCTGCCCATGGCAGGGGGGTTGGAACCAGATGATCTTTAAGGTCCTTTCGAGCCCTGATAATTCTATGATTCTATGATTCTAAATTACCATGTGTTTTGGCATTTGGTGACCCATGTTAATTCATAGAATCATAGAATAGTTGGGGTTGGAAGGGACTTTTAAAGGTCATCTAGTCCATCCTCCCCTGAGTAGGGACATCTTCAACTAGATCCAGTTGCTCAGAATCCCATCCAACCCAACCTCGAATATTTCCAGGGATGGGGCATCTGCCACCTCTCTGGGCAACCTGTGCCAGTGTTTCACCACCCTCACCATAAAACATTTCTTCCTTAAATTTAGTCTGAATCTACCCTCTTTTAGTTTAAAACCATCACCCCTTGTCCTATTGCTGCAGGCCCTGCTAAAAGGTTTGACCCTATCTTTCTTATTAACCACTTTTAAGTACTGAATGGCTACAATCAGGTCTCCCCAGACCCTTTTCTTCTCCAGGCTGAACAACCACAACTCTTGCAGCCTGTCCTCACAGCAGAGGTGTTCCATCCCTCTGATCATTTTTGTGGCCCTCCTCTGGACCTGCTCCAACAGATCTGTGTCCTTCCTGTGCTGATGGCTCCAGAGCTGGGTCCAGTATTGCAGGTGGGGTCTCACCAGAGCAGAGCAGAGGGGCAGAATCACCTTCCCTGACCTGCTTCCCTGACCACACTTCTTTGGATGCAGCCTAGGATATGGTTGATCTTCTGGGCTGCAAGCACACATTGCTGGTGCATGTCCAGCTTTTCATCCACCAGTATCCCCAAATCCTTCTCAGCAGGGGTGCTCTCAATCCCTTCAGCCCCCGGACTGTATTGATACCAAGTGTTGCCCCAACCCAGGTGCAGGACTCTGGTTTTGGCCTTGTTGAACCTCATGAGGTTCACACGGGCCCACTTCTCGAGCTTGTCCAGGTCCCTCTAGATGACATCCCATCCCTCAGACATGTCAACAACACCATTCACCTTGATGTCATCTGCAAACGTTCTGAAGATGTACTCAGTCCCACTGTCTATGTCATTGCTGAAGACATTAAACGGTACTCATCCTACTATGGACCCCTGAGGGACACCAATTGTCTCCTATGGACCCCTGAGGGACACCACTTGTCTCCAATCTCTTTCTGGACATTGAGCTGTTGACCACTAGTAGTACTCAAGTAGGCAACCCAGAATAACTGGGTTAAGCAGCAAAAAAAGGTAAATTATTAACTCCAGACTGTGTCAAAGAAATCAAAATAATTTCACCTTTATGGTTACTTTGAGTCTAAAAACCTTCAATACGGCCAGAAAATTCAGCAACTCATGCAACCAAACCAGGTCTCAACATCCAACCTTACCATCACCATCTTACCTACCACTCTTGCCTACTCACGAATTGCTTCTAAATCCTCAACAACTTAACTATTAAAGTCTACAGCACCATTCTGTAATATTTTTTTATTTTTTTATTTTTCAAGAGGAAAAAAGAAGGGAATAAGAAAGTGAAAAATCCATGAGTGTGTCTTCAAAAACGGCCTGTCAAAGTGCACTAGGTGTCCCTGATATTTAATGTCGAACTGTCAGTTTCAAGATAAATATTAAGTGCTGTGTCCAGTGCCGACAGAGCAGGAGAAAATATATGCAAGTGAAAGTCTGGGAGGATGCATGGCTCCCAGGCTTGCGTGTGCTGTCTCTTTTTCTCTACACCAGTTCATTTGTGAAGCATGTTTTCCCCGGGGGGAGTACAACAAGATTCAATTCAGATTTTTCCTAAATTAAATTAAATGCAATGGCTATATAGCCTCTGGGGGGGCTGGGGGCAAGCACACTTCAGATCCTGATAGGATGATGACTTATTTTGAAAGCAAGTAACTTTTGAACAAATTTGAACTGTGTATGACTGGGGCATGGGGTGGTGGAGTAAATTAAGGTGAGCATCTAATAAGATATATTGTTACTGTCTTAGTCGGAAAAATTAAGGCTTTCTGGAACAGTTAGGAGCAGTTTGAAGTGTATAAATATTTACTGGAAAATTGAATTTATATTTCTTTGATATTTTCTAGCATTTATTAATTTAAACTTCTAATCATATCCTTGAGATTGGTATCTCTATAACTACTTGGTTGTTATAGGAACAACTTTTAAGAAAGGTTGCCATCCTGCAGCTTCCTAATGTTAGGGCATACAGACAGGAACAAGTTACCCCAAACTGATGGAGACCATAGTCTCCATATTCCTCATTTGTGAAAAGCACTAAGGACCAAGCTCGTGGAAATTGCCTTAAGTTACTTGGAATAATGATTTTTTTTTTATTATTATCTTCTGTTCTATGTTATACGGAGATACAAAAGATTTTCCCAAATACTCTAGATGATGAATAAACAAGTAAATAAAAAATATGGGAAATCAGAAATATGAAGGTAACAGTGACCCAAGATAAAAGAACATCGTACAGTGTTAAGGGATCCAGGAAACATTATTCAGGCAAATCACTCTGGATTAAGTCCATATTTTAATATGACAAATTATGCTTCTTTTGATTTTGTAAAATGCCCAGTCCTGCACCAAATACCCTGTTTTCCCTTTGAAATTAATGAATAACATTAACTAATCCAAAACACAGTTTTATTAAGGAGTTATATAATTATATAATAGCAAACGTTGAGGAAAGGGGTGGGGAATAGTTCCTGTACCATTTTCACTTTATCCTAAAGATTTTGTCACCTGGAATGTGTCATTCATAGCCTGTTTCTCTGCATGATACAAAAAACTTTTGTTCTGTTGAAACTCTTACCAATCCTGATGCTCTATTGTGTTTATAGTAATCAAATTCCAATTAAAAATAAATGTGACAAAAAATTGTGGGTAAAGAATGTAATAACTTACATGAAGCTGGAGCACCACTAAGAAATATCTATTGAAGTATTTGTAGAGGTCTCTTCTGTACATCTCACTGTGAGATCACACTTGTAATAATCTTCTCTGCTTTATCAATATTTAGAAGTCAAGAGTCACAATGCAGTTCTCAAAATGATATAAAGAAAATTCTGTAAAAAATAGAACATATATAACTTAAACAGAAAACCCAAGAATGTCAAAACATCACAAATAAATAATTTATATTTTTTTCAAAAGTCAGCATTTTTTTTTCTCAACGAGTGCAACTTTGGGGAAAACTTATTGTTTGAAAAACATATCTTACTATAGATCTCTTACTATCGATTTAAGAGTTTAATTTTAGATAAGGTTCCATAATTAGGGGTGTACAGATTAATAACCACTGACATAACATAGCATCTTCCCAGAGATAACATGAATACAACAACTATTTGAAATCTTCAGTGTTCCCTGAAAGTATCCTTTTAGGATTCTTTTTAGATTTTAAATGATAAAAACCAGGTCCATGAGATACAGATATAACAAAAATCCTCATTATTTAATACTCCAAAATGGTACCATGAGTTAAATTATCTTGTCAACATATATTTAAAATACACAGACTAAACAATGAATATGATAAAATACAAAGATATATGTGTCCTGTTTTCTAGAAACATGTGATTAACAGAGAAAAAGCTGTGTGATATATTGTTGAGAGCATTAAACCAATTTGGACAAATTTTATGAATATATGGATCATATATTCTCTTCCATAAATGCTTTTTAGATAATAATATCCTTCAGCAATGACAAAATGATTGCAGCTGATCTACAGTATATTTTTCTTTATGTGCTTTATATCCATAAAATAATAAAAAAATTAAATTGCAAAAAAGAAAGACAAAAAGGAGAGGGAGAGGAAGGCACTAGAAGCATAGCAGTAAACCAATTTTCACAAAAGAGCTTTTTTTTTCTTTTCTTTTTTGTTTATAAGCCAAAAACTAATTTTAAGCAGTGTGCAAGAACAGAGGAACTCTTACATGGTCTTTCTTAAAAGCTAACTTATGTCAGTACTTGAAATAAAGATGAGTGAAGGCCCAGTTGGCACTTGGTGAACAACAATGTCAACGGCTGAGGTAGCCCTAGAACATCCTGTGAGAGAGAAATTTCGTTTGTCTTTATACATGTGGCTGAGATTTTTTCATCTGATGTTAAATAATCCGCTATAGTATCATCTTCTTAGTAGTTAATGTGTTTGCTATGTGGATCCATTATGCATCATGTTACATAATAACAGTAAAATTGGAGCATCAATGGACATGGCATTAGCAGGTATCACATTAGGCATACTTCATCCCCCATACAGCATTTTTTGTCCAATAGGTGCAGACAGACCAGTTGTGGGAGCGATATATCAAAGGAAATAGAAGTGATTTCTGACATCAGTACCCTTTTTAGCTAGACCATTTTAAGTTAATTTGACATAAAATGGGGCAGCAGAAAGCAAAGGAAGGAAAGGAAGCAAACTTCTTAAGGTGTTCCACTTAAATTCACAAATATGTGGTGCAGTGTACTGGCATCCTTACATGGAAAACAGAATCAGAAACTAGGATCAAAAGGAAAAGAAATGGTGAACTTTGCAATGCCACCTCACTCCAGCACCAGGGTACCAAGAAAAGGCTCCTGTGTGCATGATGATATTTTTCTGATCTTGATCCAGGGAAAAAAAAAATAACGGTGAGAGTTTAACTCTAATCTACATGTTTCCAGATATACGGTGTAATATGTAATTCAGGCTTTGACTGTAACCCCCTTGAAAAAGGCACAGGGGTGTTTTGTTGAAATGGATGCATATTGTCTAAGGAAGGGAAAAACCAGGACTGAAATTACCGCGAGACTGGATGAAGAAAAGGAAAGAAAAGAGAGGTGTGGAACTGTGTTTACAATACAACATTTCTCACTATCCTTCCTCTGTCAAATACAGCCACACTGGGGCAGCTCCAATTTGGCCCCGTCTGCTTGAAAAGCACTTTGAAGTTGAAACATACTTTGTAAGTGCTAAGTATTATTATTAAAATTAATTGATAGGGTGACTGTTCTGTGCAGCTGCCTGCTAGCTTAGATTGAGTTATACTGCAGGACATTGTTTGTGTTGTACTGAAGAGGGCTGCAGTAATACTGTATGACTGCCTCTCCCCTGGGAACTCTCCCGAAAGCGAGATGTGCATCTGATGAGAGTATCCTAGAGAGCAATGATTTAAATACATAAAGAAAATGAATAGGAATGAGGAACATGTGTGGGAGGTAATTTGAGGGCTTCATAAACACCAGTCTTCAGTTTGGATAAAATTTGTCTTTGGTCTTCATTTTGGAGGTAATGAGTGGTCCAAAATTGACTCCAATATGGAAAAGAAGAAGCTTTAACAGAATCTTTATGCCTGTTCTAGGATCTGTTTCAAACTCAGATAACTCTTATCCACTGTCCAGGGTCACTTTTGATTTGCTTTGACTATCGGCTGAAATTGCAGAAAATTTGCTTTTTCAAGGCATCTGATGGATGTATCCAATTCAGGAACTTCATTGACCCAGACTTCCATTGCAGTCAGTGAAGAGGGAGGGTGGTGGGAGAGGGGCAAATTCAGATGGTTCAGAATGATTCTTAAATGGGCTGTGTCTTCTATTGAAGAGAGAAGGAGCCTGAAGAAGCTGAACATAAGTGCCTCAGCTACAGGATGTCCCTAGACTGGCCTCATTTGTCACTCTACAGAAACAAATCTGATCTAAAAGGGCCCTAGATGGGGTGATCTGTCCCTTCTACTCACTTTCCCAGCGTTCACCTTTTCCTTCTTTATTTTTACTCTTTCTTTGAGTCAGAATTCCTTCAATCCTTTATTTGTTGTTCCTGCTTTCCGGTGCTAAGTCTCCTGTGCAAACAGCTGCGCTAGAATGCAGCTGTCTCATTTTGCATAGCAGACTCAAAACACAGCTCTCACCAGTCCATGTTATGCTAACTTATCATTGAAACATTCAGACCCGAACCCCTGGAATTTTCCATCTGCTTTTCATCTGCTGAGCTGACGCTAGAAGGGCAACCGCTGTGAGAAACCCTGCAGGGCAGGTTTTACCAGTGGGTGTAATTGAGAAACAGTAGCTAACACTCTCAGATACAGGGCAAGGGGATGGTTAATGAAAGAAAATATAGATCAAAGAGATATAAACACACATCACAGCGTGATCCAGATCAGTGTTGTTGTTAGGTTGTGTTTTTGTGTTGTTTAATTTTTTTTTTTTCTTTTATACATATACACTCTCACATTCTCAAGACCATGTGCGTTAGGATGTCTCATTGGAGAATGTAAGAAGTCTGAGATTCGTGGAACACCACCAGCATTTAAATGGAGAGAAAGGTTTTATTGAGATTCTGAACAGGGAGGAGGGAAAGCTGAGATCCACTTCCCAACGAACAGTGTCACCCAGTTCTTGAGCAAATCAAGTGAAAAAAAAAAAAAACTGATGATTTTAAGTGTTTGACACAACAAGCCTTTAAAGTCACAAGTATACAAATCTAAGCCTGCAGTCTGCTGAGCACTGAGGCCTTGTTTCAACCTTGCCAAATGAGTGCAGTGATAGTAAATAAGCTACCTGCGGTAAAAGGTGAAGCAATATATAATAACTGCTGTAGTAGGGGACAAGCGAGATTAAGACCTTGAGCTCAGTGGCACCCTTATTCTCTGTAAACTCAGAAGGGTCTGCAATAAGCACTGACCAGGAGGCTCCCTTTCCTTGTAAAAAATATTGACAAAGGCAGTGATCAAAATGTATCTTAAATGATCTTTAATTTCCCTTCTTAGTGTTTTTTTTCCCTTTCCCTTTCCCTTTCCTTT
>VYZM01001767.1:8822-27266 GCA_013398915.1 Dromas ardeola
ATGTAATGAAAACTATAGTTCAGTATGTAACATTAAAATGTAAAACTTTATTAAATAAATGGCAATTATTCATCAATATTGAGCCTTAGAGTGTGGCTATAGTTTTTCAAGAAATCTTAACCGTATCAAGCATAATTTTCTAGTTTAACCCATTTTGATCTCAGTTAAGATGTTCATTTCTTACTAAAATAAAATCTTTATAGAGTATAAGTTAATAGGCAATAACTATCCCACTCTGCTCTTCTGGAGGCAAGGCAGAACTTTGCAAACTACAGCTGAAATAATTTTACTGTTACATAGTCACCAAGATTGTAGCTATTTTAGTAAAAGCATTATCCAAACACATCTAAATCAATAATCAAAACATAGTAGTGTAGAAAATTTTAAGGTAAATGAGACCTCTAATGGGGTGCTTTCTCTCAAAATGAGAACCACCAAAATAATTTCGGGAATAATACTTATTAACAAAAATCTGCACCATATGCTTCTTGGAAACTATTTCATTGCCAAATTTGCATATTACTTACAGGGCATAATTAGTTCTTTCACAAGACAGCACACTTGCCATATGCAATAAAGTTGTCAGTCACAGATAATGTAACACTTTTACTGACAGCTGCCCAGTTTTAAAAGGAGAACTACAGCTAAAACAAAGAATGAGCTCTGCATTAAGCCTGTTAAAATTGCCATGTCTAGGAATTTATAATGAAACTTGGAAGAGCTACTGAAGTAAAGCACAAGCCATGGTTTCAATCATAAGCTTTTGCTTAGAGACATTGGTAATTCCAAGGAAAGGACTGCTTTTGGCAGATTTGTGTAATAAGTATAATTAATTTGAAAATAACATGTGAGCAAATGTTTTAAAAAAAACAGTACACCAGTCATTTCAAACTTGATGCACTGCTTCAGACCAAATTCCCTTCTCATTCATAAACGTAAAAGCAGAACAACTTCATTAAATTTTAGGCAGGTCATTATACACTTTGCACAGCTGTAACAGTCAGGAGGCAGTGATGGGTCGGGGAAGAGTTCCGTAACACCTACCTTCCACTGACTGTAACTTCATTAATTCCATAGTATCTATGCCTAAAATTTACCCAAGACTCATTAGTATGATACTGGCCGTGGAGATGAATCCTCACTTGTGTAGCTTTTACGAATTCTTGGAGAGATGGACTATTGTAAAAATCATTGTAACCAGGTCGTTGATTTGGTTCCGGGGTAAGAACACTAAAAGTTAGATTACCACGGGAATATGGTGTAAAGCTGTTTAAACAGAGAAGACAAATGAAAATGAAAATTTCACATATTTTAGAGATTTTATCTCCTAATATCCCTTTTTTCAGAGAGGGTCCCCACTTAATTGTACATCATTTTTTGTGGTTTCTGGGAGAAATTCTTATGTCAGTGGATCCCCAGTCACCAGAATTCAAGCACGGGAAAAGAAACGTCCTCTATATGTCCGTTTTTCCCCAAACTGCCATGCTCTTCTCCAGACCCTAAGTTTCCAATTGAAAGTAAAGCCTCTAAAGAGCATCTTCAAAATATGAATAAAGTGTGACTGATACTGTGTCATCTGCACTAAGTTTTGAAAAACTTTTTTGAGTCTTTGAGAAACATGAACTATGCTTGAACTACGTAAGGAAATCAGTCAGATGACTAACATGACAATTAACATGCTGATATTGTTAATTATATACCTGCTAAACATATATAAAAACCATACAAAACCAATTATATTTTGAATTCCAGAGTCACTGGACTGTATCATCTCATTTGATGAGCGAGCAGTTAGAAACACATGCCACCTTCCAGTGAGTGAAGTGCAAGAGAATTAAATGGAACACAGCAGAATTGAGAGTAAAACTGTATATTTAAGTCCAAGAAGGGGAAGAACAGTCCTGAGTAAACAAGTATATACAAATTGCACGTTTGCACGATTTGGTATAAATCATATCTCATGTTAATATATTTACTAGGCAGAGTTTAGCTATGAGGAGAACTTGCCTCCACCAGAACTTCCCCTCCGCAGAAAGTTAATTCAAGTATTTTTCTTCCATGACATAACAGAGCTGTAATGGAAGTGTTAAGATGGGTACAAATGCTGCCATTTGTATGAATGACACAACTTCGTTCCTATGGAAGCACCAGAAGGAACAGCACAAGTACTGTAAGGCTGATGGTCCCTAGATAAGCAGCTCATCAAGATCTTAGGGCACACATCTTCTCAGGAAACCAGGAAAACAAAGGAGATCCTAAAACAAGGGGCAGCCAATATTCAGACTAATCAAAGACTCAAGCCTCTGATAAGGGGATAAGGACAGTGAACAACTGCTAATTTACAGAGGCGATACAGGATGGAGAAACAAAAACCTTAATCACTTTCATCTCCTAAAGGACACAAAAGAGACCATTCAGTACTAGCCAAACCGAGAACCCTCAAGCCATGGTAAGGTTTTCAAAGCAAAGGTCAATTGCCTTCCATGTCAACCCAAGGACTCCTGGCTAGGCCACCAGAATACAAGCACACTGGTTGTCTAAATCCTGGACAAACAATTTGGACACGTCTTGGCACTTACAAGTATATGCGTATGACAGAGAAAGAGAAACCAGTTTTGTTTTACAACAAAATCACCTTCCCCTCCTATAAAGGTCTCAGCAGTGAGCTCTGCCACACTGCTGACAGAAATCTGGAGCATTGTTCCAACTGTAACTTCTCTTTTAAGCACACAGAACACTCATCGTTACAGGACATATTTCTTATCTTTTAAACAACGCTTTCCGTACATCAGCTGCACCCAAAATCATTCATTCATCTCACTTCCTATCATCATTTACATTGCAATCCAAGGGGAGAAACTACTTACAAAACATTTATGGAAACAGTTCATTCTTAACTTCTCAGTTCTCTTTAGAAAATACATATTTCTGGGCTGAAAAGGGCATTACAACTCATTTGGGTTATTTATCCAAAAACGTTTGGCTTACTTCAGAGATTTCCCTTCTCCTCTACCCTGTGCTCCAAGGATTAGCAATAAAGCTCAGAGTCCTTTGCTGAAAACTGGTGTAACTCAGATGAACTTATGCTCCTCTCCTCAGAATACCAAACTCCTGGAGAATCAAGATGCTGACTCTTGAAAAGTCTTAGGAAGGCAGCAAAAGTGAAACAACAAAAAAAGAAAAATGCCTACAGCACCTGGTACTGTATTTTCTCACCGATTTCCTGCCAAGTACTAAACAAGCCTAATATTGACTCGCATCTGAATTCAGACAAGAGATAGTGCATTTGAATATATGTAGTGGTATACATTCAAAAATATATATATGTACATACATGCATGTGCATAAAATGGTAATATATATTAGCTATATATGTTACACACTGTATTTATGAAACGTATATTGTATATATTATATATTTTTAAATTTGCACATGCTAACTGTCTAGTAAAAAGGCTTGCAAGATGCTTCTGAAAGGTAATGATCCTCCCCCAGTTTTGTTTTGGTTCTTGCTTAGAAAGATTAGAAATCTTCAAGACACAATTTTCAACTCATTTCTTACACTTTTTGCATGATTAGTAGTAGGGCTGAATGATTGGCTTTTGTACTTAAGTTTGGCCTCTCTTCTAAGCTTCAGAACAAGTTGCACTCTCAGAGATCAGAAGGTATACTTTCACGCTCACTAGATTGTTTTAAACAATCTGTCATATCAGTACCTTTCTCCACTCTTCATCTCAATGTTCTGTAATTCTACTGACAATAGTCCCCCCAAACACAAGCATGTAAACTTTCAAAAGTCTAGCTCAAAAATAACACAGGAATCAACTGTGTCACATTCCTCAATGTCTGAAATCCGGTAAAAATGACAGATGACCATTTGGCAATCTTCAATCGAAAGGTTAGATTTGGGATCTTTTATATACACAGCAGCCCATAATAAACGAGTACACCAAATTAAAAGATTCTATCTCATTGGGACATGGAAATTAATTGTGTCAGGATGTGACCTGTTCAAAGCACCTGTACTATGCAGATAATACCCACTCATACCGAGGAAGCTGGAGACAGTTGACAGAGTCCGGTTTTTCCAGAGATCCATTGTTATCCATTCCAAAAATACTGCAGTTTTTAGCAAAATACTGCCAGTCTTCCCAGTTTTGATCATCTCTTTTTTTCCTTTCAATTCTTATTGCCTCAGGGTGTGGGCTAAAGAACTGCAATATAATATAGAATACCTACAAGAAGATGACAAATTTATAAACTGATATTAATGGCTAAGTTGTAAAACAATGAGAATGTAAATTGTTTTTGATGTGACAATATAATCTGCTTTACCACTCACAGACAGAAAAAGAACCAATATTTCAGTCCACATATTCCCAATTAAAACCAAAGATAACCTTTCTTGTTAAACAAGCTCTTTGATCTCTTAGACGTTATTACACAACTGAACTGTCACATCAGAACTCCATTTTTTCTTGAAGAACATTTGAAAATACACTATAAAATCAAGTCCACGATTTGTTACAGTAATATTATTTTGGCAAAACTGAAGGGCATAGCTTTGTATTGCCAAATATTTGATGAGTTGTTTGTCTGATAACAGGTGAACTTAATTTTTTTTTTTTTTTTAATTAGGAATGTCTCTTTGTAGCTTGGAATCTCATCAAATACCCTGTGTTGTATTATAGACCACTTAACCACTTCCCCTAGCATGCTGCTTATGCAGAAATGTGTGTTAAATAAGCCAAGTCTTAAAACCTCACAGGCATTTGAACTCACTTTTAACTAAAGGACTACGTCTAACTTATGTAGCCAAAACCTGTCATCATATTCTTTCCCTTCTCACCATTAATGATGAAAAAGAATAAAAGATAAGCTAGCAAGAATACACAGAAACTTGGCAGAGCCCCTCTTGTGAATGCAGCCCCACTACTGATCTGTCCCTTCTTCCAAAACATCCTGATACTCTTCAACAGCATACTGAAGCGTTAGGTGCAATCTGTCCTCTTCGGGAACCTTGCCTGCTTATTTTATTCTCCTTCCATATACCTCAGGAGTCTAAATTACCATCTCCAGAACATCTACAAAACAGAAATCTCATCTGATATGTCAGTGTACCCCAGACACGTTAAATTTCATTTGACTGCAGTCAGCTTTCTACCAGAAGGTATAAAACAAGCACCTCAAGTTTTAATAGAAATTAAAATGAAAGTTGAAATTTAAAAAAGTAGAGTTAAAAGAGAGGAACTAGTTTCTAAATATTGGTGTCTTCACACAGGATATCCGCTCTGGTATATCTATTCTAGATTACTCCTTGTTACAACAGCCGAGGCACATCAAAAGAGAATGACAAGCACCATAATGCATTCTGTTGCCTTTTGCATTGTTTCATGCTGATAAAGGAAGTTTTCTTCCTGGTCCTCTAAGGATAACATCTTAAAGCACAAGTTTTGAATTTCCCCAAAATTGTAATGAAAGGTCTACAAAAATCTTTTCCTAGTTTTGATTTAATAAATAGCAAATGTAAGCTTCTCATTACCTGATACTGTCCATTTTGTAAATCTATTGTGATTGAAACACCATGATCCAGACCAGCAGTATTAGCAAACACAGATGAAATCCAGGTGGTCCCAATGTCATCATCATTGATGTAATACAGAGGATGGGCTTCTGCATCCAACCTCAGCACTCTGTCATTAGTGGTATCATCTGCACCATTAGGGATGCAGTACCTCTGTATCAATGGGTGTACCCGAGGATGACTTCCAGGACAGCGGCACTCAGATTGGGTATGCAGATGAGGAAATTTTCCAGAGAATACTTCCAAAATGTCTCTGTCACAGCATATAAAAAAGTAATTACATACATGATAAAAAAGGACAAGTGCCACTTTGTGCCTCTAGGCTCATAGATTAAACAAAATTCAGCTTACATTATAGTAGAAGCCCTAAAGGCCTGGTTTCATCCCACATAAATGGGGCAATCAGCTAGGAAATCAGGCTACCCAGGGTCCCTATGTAATCAATGGTAAGCAGCAGGCACCTTCAGAAGGTGTCTGTGAAGAAGCACTCTGGAGTTGCTTTCATTGCTCCACAGACATATATGGAGCTCCACAGACATATACGGAGCCAAGAGAAATGAGGTCCTTGTTGGGGTGTCTAAAGCTAGGCAGAATGAATCCAGCTCTAGATGGAAGGATTTTTCTCCCTTTCTCTTAACATTTTATTATGGCATCATATCTGACTCCAATCAGTGATCTGGACACTGGTCTTAAGCATACCGTAGCATTGGCACACTGCCTGTAACCACAGATGAGTTGAAAGTTTGCACTCCAATCCTCCAAAAAGACCAGCTTGAGCAATATCACATTGCACCTTAGAAAATCTGGATAGAAATATTTTCACCTTTAACTAACTTTAATACAAATGCCCACTTTTTTAGCTGCCCCAGTCTGTGATCACTCTAGTTGCTTCTTACAGCCCACGTCAAAGTCATTGAGTCACTTTAGTTCCCTCTGACATCAGGAACTGAAATAGATACGTAGATAGGTAGGCAAGCAGATACTGTGGAAACCAGTGACGACTGGCGTTCCTCAGGGGTCAGTAGTGGGACCAGTGCTGTTTAACATCTTTGTCTCAGACATGGACAGTGGGATTGAGTGCGCCCTCAGCAAGTTTGCAGATGACGCTAAGCTGTGTGGCGTGGTCGACACGCTGGAGGGAAGGGATGCCATCCAGAGGGACCCGGACAGGCTTGAGAGGTGGGCCCGGGTGAACCACATGAAGTTCAACCAGGCCAAGTGCAAGGTCCTGCACCTGGGTCATGGCAATCCCAGGCACAAATACAGGCTGGGCGGAGAATGGCTTGAGAGCAGCCCTGAGGAGAAGGACTTGGGGGTGCTGGTGGACAAGAAGCTCAACATGAGCTGGCAATGTGTACTTGCAGCCCAGAAAGCCAACCGCATCCTGGGCTGCATCAAAAGAAGCATGGCCAGCAGGTCGAGGGAGGTGATTCTGCCCCTCTACTCTGCTCTGGTGAGACCCCACCTGGAGTACTGCGTCCAGCTCTGGAGTCCTCAGCACAAGGACATGGACCTATTGGAATGGGTCCAGCGGAGGGCCACAAAGACGATCAGAGGGCTGGAGCACCTATGCTATGAGGATGGGCTGAGAGAGTTGAGGTTGCTCAGCCTGGAGAAGAGAAGGCTCCAGGGAGACCTTATAGCAGCCTTTCAGTACCTAAAGGGGGCTTACAAGAAGGATGGGGAGGGACTTTTTATCAGGGAGTGTAATGATAGGACGAGGGAGAAAAGTTTCAAACTGAAGGAGGGTAGATTTAGATTGGATATCAGGAAGAAATTCTTTCCTGTGAGGGTGGTGAGGCACTGGAACACGCTGCCCAGGGAGGTTGTGGATGCCCCATCCCTGGAAGTGTTCAAGGCCAGGCTGGATGAGGCTTTGAGCAGGCTGGTCTAGTGGGACCAGCCCATGGCAGGGGGATTGGAACTAAATGATCTTTAAGGTCCCTTCCTACCCAAACCTTTCTATGATTCTATATATGAACAACGTGGGCAGATTACCTAAACCTTTATCTGCTCACCTCTGGTGTAAAAAAAGGGTTTTGTAAACCCAAGAGATATTGGATTTTTAAATTTAAAAAACCCTTACTTTTCCTATTTTTCTACTTTATCAGTAAGAACATAGTTTTTGTATACTTATTAAGCAAATAGATACTTGCTAGCTGCCAATACAAATTCCACAGTACCCAAAGTAACAGGACCTTTTAGATACCCATAGACTTAAATTAACTGATATGCAGGTAAGCCTTTCCTTTGCAGTTTATCCCAGATAAACATTTTGGACCAAGTTATTTGTAGATACAAAACTACATCTACAAAGACATCGTTAGGTCACAACACTAGAATACCTTGTGTTTCAATTTTTAAACTTTATTCATTTCACTGACTTCAATTGTAGTTCAAAGGATTTGACAAGAATTTCTCTGAAAGAATACAACCAATGAGATTTTCATAAAACTTGGAATTCAGATTCATATTCATACTTTAAATTCACAGGAGCTCAGCTCATAGTAATGTCCTGCAGACAGCTGAGCTCCTAGGAAACTGCTCTACATCTTATTGAAAGACTATCATTAAGTAGCCTTAAGGTCTGCAGTCACGAGTGTCATTGCATGTAGCCTACCCAGAAGCACCACGCAGACAAATAGGACCTGACTACTTCTGGCCAGCTTGAATTGCCTACATTAATCCAGCATGAGCTGGATAACAAAGGTAACATTTCTTTGTAATGAACTAGGAAGGGAGGCTGGAGGGCAACAGAAATTGCAGTGGCAACCGTAATTTGCCCTCAGGAATGGAGGAAGTCAAAGCAATTGCCCAGGGCTACATGGGCTGAGCTCGTGAAATCATTGGCAGCTTATGGTGACAATCTAATATAGAAAGCAATGAACAGTTAAGACAATAGCACCTTGGGGTAGGGGTGCGCTCATCGGTGGGGGGAGGATCAAGAATACCTGACATGGATGTCTGATACTATGTGTAAGCTGAAACCAGAGAAAAGGAACTGCTAAGCACGGGAGACAAACTCACAGCCACGAAGCCAGCATGCTGGCCCACTGGAGTGCCTGTGGATTCTTAATGTAGATCACTGGTATTTGCATGGTCTGAACTGGACCAGCCTGCTATGTACCCTTCCTAGCCCTACAGTTTACATGGAGCTCTGGGAAAGCTTGGCAAATCTCATCCAGCAGGACTAAGCTTATCAACACACATGATTATGTCAGAATTATGATGACAGCATTGAAATCTAGCAACTGGATCTACTCTCTGCAAGAATGCTTACTAAGTCAGCTTGTAACAGGGACAACAATAACACGGAAAGCACACATTTATTACTGAGTGTTGAGTTTTGCTACATATATACTACATATACTACTACGGTCCAAAAGCAAAACACATTAAGTTGTTGAAGTTATTTTAACTCAAGGTTTTCTTAGATTAAAAAATCATCTTTGAAAGGAGGTTCAGTAAACTACATCATCATAAGCAGTCATCTAAAGGAGACATCTGAGAAGGACTATACTTTGGGAAATAAGCATATTGTTATCTATTGTTTCTTCTCACCACACCCTTAGTTTTTTGCAAAAATAAAGGTTCTTTACCTGTTTGTAAGTGCCACTGGATAAAATCGAAAATCTTGCATTCTTCCAACAAATTGCTCTAAACCTAAGAAAATATACTACAAATAAGTAATCTATTGAGCAGAAGGCAGCTTTGCACTGCATGAGAGCACCTTTAATTCAGCACTGAGAGATCTCTCTTGCACAATTACCCCTCCTGAATGAAACCATCTTGGACCTGGACAAAACTATAGAGGGCAGTGACTTAATTTTTTTGATAAAAAAGAATGATTTATAATAACTTTATAAGAACATTTTGTACCTATCTCTTTTCTGATTAGAGAGGTGGCACAAGGATCGGCTCATTAGACAGAAGTAATGAGCCAGTCCATGTGCCACCTCTAATTAGAGAAGAGATACAGTAGGTACAACTGTACCTATCAATTTATACAATAAAGATAAAAAGCATTTAAAAATATTCCTTTCTTTTAAACATTTATTAGTTATCCAGTATTCAGAATCAAAATCACAACAAAACACATTTCTGAACAGAAGCTTTAAGAAATGGGGCACAGCATGACTTACTTGCCCAAGAGCACAATAAAGTTAAGTGACATATAGTTATATTTAGAAGTTAACTTCAAATTGTGTGTGTTCTTGAAGAGCAATAGTCAGTGTTCTTACATCTGTAGAGCCAAGAATTTGTGAGGAGCGGCAAAACATCCCCCAGCTGTAATGCAGTGATCATGTCATGCTGTAGTACATATAAAATTCGAGATGTATATGAAGGGTAACGCTATCAGGCACTACTAGAGGCTGAGGGATTCTTCATTCTGCTAGTGGTTTACATGAGTATTGATAGAACTGAAGAACATGAACAGCCAGAAGTCTTCAGCTCTCTTCCTGACTCTGGAGAGGAGTGTAGTCTAGTGGCCATACACAATCCCATTCTGAAACAGTTTCATATATTTACTCAGGAAAACTATGATCATAAATAAATGGAAAGTGTCACTTTACATACCTATGTTTTGGAGAATGCAGGAAAACCTACCTATATGCAGTAACACATAGAATAAATTACGATGCTACAGGATCATCTTCCAAACATCTATCTTTCAGACAACCTTTTGAGAAAGCTAATTGTACAACAGCAATTTTCTCCTGGGGGAAGATATTACTTCCCAGCATATAGGTAACTTCAAATGACTCACTCACGTCCTTTAACCACATTGTGCACATCTTATTTTGAGTATTCCAGTGCGTTCCACTCACACACTACAAGATTTACCTGTGAAGCTTTGTCCAATTTGCAATGTGTCATCACCATCAGTATCTGCAAGTGTTCCCACAAGAATCCTTGAATCAAAAGGTGTGTTATCATCTTCCCAGCCATTCAAGAAGAAACTAATTCTGCTGTGATGCACCTATAGAATCAATGTAAGGGGACAAACACATGCTTCGTTATGCAATCACTTTGATTTCTCTACATATGGTGTCTATCACTGATTAACTGCCAACATTACCTCAACCTACTTGCTGCGTGTCTTTATTTTCGGTGCCTGCTGAAAGTAGTTACCTCTTTCTCTGTCCATCCATTAGCAATCCAGTTAATAAGAGCATCACTCAGATGCACAGAGTATAAAATTTCCACAGTGGTTAACTCAAAGAAGAAACTACAGTATAGCGATCTGGCGGGAAGGGGGAAGAGAGGAAAAGGAGAAGGGTCTGTTTCACAAGGTACGAGACTGGTTACAGCTACATCACCACTTCAGGCCACAGGCACATGTTACAGCTGTCAGAGCTCTTCTCATACACATCAGCTCATACAGGCCTCAAGGGGTTATCTACCATACTCAGGATAACCAAACGCAGCACGTTTCAGCCAGGCCTCTAACACCCCTCCAAAATGCCTCCCTAACCCCAGCATGTTTCTTTCTACAAGAGCTGAAGGGAACAGTACAGGAACTGGCTACATCTGCTTTACACCCAGTGGGTATTTCCCTTACATCAAGGGAACCCTTGGCTAGGAATATGCACTCAGCCAGCACCCCGCGGTACTGTTTTCTGCAAGCGTTCCCTTGCCTGCCAATTCATTTTAAATTTGAGCTAACATTCATAGAAATACTTTATGGCATTCTCCCAGCTCCACAAAGTCACAAGATGCTGAGCTTTTACAAAGTACTGTTTTTACATTAAAAATCCTCATGTTTTGGTTACGTAAAATTAGAAAAAGTTCAATAATATGGGAGTGCCTTTCCGCCTTTCATTTTATGAAATTCAATACTCTCATTTAAAAAACACAGGAACATCCAAAATGAAAACTGGGGGCACTGTGGCTATAGTCAGCTTCCCATTAATGAAGTTAATTATAGAAACTATGTTCAACTTGTTCAAAACTTTTGAACTCTGTTGAATTGTTTACTGAAAAAACTTAGTCTCATTTTTTTCAGAAAGTGATTGATTTGCAAAATGGAAATTACTTGAATTTTAGCAATAATTAGCTTGCACAAGGCTTATTACACACGAGAGCTTGGTAGCCTTCAGATATTGAAACATCCTTTTGTTGAAATTTACGGAGTGTTATTTTCATTTTGCACATATAGATGCCTGGTGAATCGTGTCTGCAGAGGCCAAATAAAACTTGAGTGCTTTAGCCTGTCTTGATACCTACGCTAATCAAAACAAAATAAACCTGGAATAATTGTTTCCATAAGAACAATACATATGCGAGGACAACCAGAAGTTTTACAAGCCAGAATAATTTGTTGCAAAGAGGGAAGCCAGAACCTGAAAAAAAACCAGTTTGAAAACCACAATATAAGCACTTACAACGCTACTCCACCAATAAAGTCTTTCATATTTCAGACCAAGATAAACAGACACAATTATCTATAAATCTGAGCTCAGATGATCAGCACCACTGCCTCGGGCAACATGAGTCTATTAGTATTTTAAGAAAGAAAATATCAAATAAGATGGAGGGGTTTGTTTGTTGTTTCGGTTTTGGTTGTTTTTTGTTTGGTTGGGTTTTTTTATTTAGGGTTCACACCAAATTGTACAGATGAATTTTTCTCTTTAAACTGCACTTTCAAACACACACATGCATGCTGAGCTTTAATGCCATTTCCAGATTCAGTCAGTATTTCCGAAATCTAGACAGGAATTTTTATTGCCCTTCCACTGATGGAAATTTGAAGGCTATTATCATAATTACTAAGCCTTGAGATTTGTTCAAAAAGTTATTGCATATGAGTTTCACTGCTCAAAATACATCTCTCCATTTTAAATTATCTTTTGTGTTGACACACCAATGACCTAAATACAACAGTTTTTTATTTAATTTTAATTCAAAGCCCTCTAAACATCTGATGCCCTATTTGCAAGAGCCTAAGTATATGTGTATATTGGTGGTTACATTGCATTTTTTTTCTGCATCACATTTTTTACAGCCTGTTACTGTCATTTGGTGTTTGACTGTTATCATCATAAAAGATACAGGCTTTTCTACTTTGTTATTTGTAGCATTATCTCATGTTTTACAACATCTTTGCACAACATGCCCGCACATGAAATATAACTAGTGAAAAGTTCTCAGTGGTATTAATGCATAAAAAAGAATGTGGTTCCATCTCTACTGTCTTTACCCAGCCAAAAGCTGATGAACAGCCAATTTTCCTTTATCACATTAGCACAGCCATGAGGGAAACACATTTGTTCTAGTCAGCTACACTAAAGATACTATTACCAATCTAACATATACATGTTTTATATCAGCAGTATTCTCAGAGTATGAAGGAGCCAACAATATATTAACACTAGCATGACAGTTTATTTAAGAAAAGAAAATTGTCTCTGTAGAGGGACAGAAGTTAGAAATGTATGGCTAAAGCTCAGTGTCACTGGTCTAATAAAGGTAATAATTCTTAAGCTTTCTTTATAGCAGGTAACACTCCTGTGGCAGCTCTGTCATATCATTCAAATAAAAATGTTGTCTTTTACAAGTTTAAGAGTACCTTTATTTTTAGTCAGATATGAAGCATGGTTCTGCTTTCCTGTTTTCACTGTAAAACATTTGTAAGTGGAATTCAGAAACAGGTGCACTCACCCCCACCAGCTCCTTGCAAACTTACCATCTCAGATGCAGCTTCTACAGGACCTGATTCTGCCTCCCCCAATGGTAAGCAGAGTGCTTGTCTTCATGCACCCCCTACTAAAATCAGTGGGGCTATTTATGACTTTAAGAGTGACAGAATTGGGCCCTGAATGAACAGGTATTTTTACTTGTTGAAAATAGGTGACTAATGACAATTTTAAATCTCCCCCCCCCCTCCCCCCCTCACCAATCTCTTTGTATTAAATAGGATTTAGAATAGTTGGGTTTAATATAGCACATCCCCAAGGTAGCCCTAAGCACTTTACAATGCTGAATTGGATATCAGTAGTGCAGTGACTGTGTAAGGCAAAGGCAGCAGTCATTATGCATTTGGCAGTAGCTCAATGTAATGATCCCCCTGCTGGTTATTAAAGGGGGTATGAATATCTGACATGGGAGGAAAATGTAGGAGGGAAACCATGTGTGGTATAAAAAAATCCCAGCGGCTCTCCACTGTGGGAGGAGAGGAATGCCTCAAAGTTTGGTGTCAGTTTAGACTAAGCTAAATAAGAAGGAAGGCTGGCACCGAATCGGCTGTTTGATGTAGTTATTTAAGGTCTCCTGACCGTTAGCATTAAATTGCATACAATACCACAGCAATAAAAGATGAATTTCCCTCCTGACTAGGACAATAGGATTATTCCCCTGTTGTCTTTATTAATAACGTTCTATAGGAATTTGCCCCAAGAGAGTAACAGAAGATGGGTAGGACAGGCTGGCCTCATGGTTGTGCAGAGCACAGGACCAGAAGCCTAAGACATCAGCGTCCTAATCCCAGCTCTGAAGCCATCTCTCCCTCCTGTGCTTCCCCATCTGTCAAATACTTAGCAAATCACCTCACAGGGAGGTGGCAAGGATTAGTTACTAAGATAAATTCACTCTGCAACCACATTAGCCTCTGCCAATGCAGAGCCTAATACCAATTCCAAGCAATGGAAAATCCATTTGATGGTGAACTGAGATGGTGAAAGATATCCACAATCTTTCCTCTAATAGCATTCTTGTTACGATCCAGAAGAGTTTCAAAGATAAGAGGTGCTGGGCCAATGAGCTGATAGGCAAATTCCTTCAGTGCATCCCGAATGAAGCTCTTATGGTCCTCTGTCACAAGCAAATTGCCCACCAGAGCCAGAAATACCAAATCCAACCACTGCCTAGCTAGGAATAACCTATGGGTCAGCGTAGTACAGAATGAAGGTAGACACACTGAAGGATAAAATACCACTTATAAAATGAGATAGGGACAGAAAAGGCATTTTCTCACCTAAAGATCTGTACTACTCAGGCCCTACCCATGAAGGCATAACAATGAAATTTAACATGAATTTTGCCACTTGGTTTGGATCAGCCGGAGCTGTCATGTAAACAAAAGCCAGTATTTTCATGTATTAACTGCTAACAGAAGCTTCCACTATGTTGTAGTAACCTGTGTGGCAAAAAAGAAGCATTACAACCAAACACTGTACTTCAGAGCAGTTGTACTGGCTAAGACTGAGCAAAAACTGGCAAAAAGCAGAAGCAGAAGCATGGTAAGCACATATGACACTGCTCCTGAATACTTTTTGAACCTCAAACCACTTCATCAGCCAGCCATGGTTTCCATATATTTCTATATATTTAGTAACTTTCCATGGATTTCTCTTGCAAGAATTTGTGTAGCTGCTCCTTGTGCACAAAAACTGTTACTTCCCAATGCCATACACTGTATAGGCTGATTCAAGAATGTGATGGGGTTTTCCTTTCTCTCTCCCTCTTTTTTCTTTCAAGCCTCGAACTGAAGTGTTACCTACAGGTGTAATGTATAATAGTATAATAAATGTATAAATAAACAGTATAACAGGTATAATAAAAATACTTAGCATTTCAATAAAAATTATCAGTATGATTTTCAAAAAAAAAAAGCCTAATATTCCTCTTCATTAACACAAAGGCAGAAGACATTTTGGGTATCAATTAAAGGAACAGTTATACTGATTGCCCCTTTTTGAGCTACAATGGCATTTTCCAAGCCAAAACCAATCGGGGGGACTCCTGAGACCCCAATCTACAAATTTTTGGCTTTCAGGTAATAACATATGCATATATTAACATAGCAACATACATGTGCGATATCTGGCACATTTAAGCAACATACACTTTTTCTTCACACGTTAATTATCCTGTCATCAAAATGTCCTGTTACATATATCTGAAGGCAATTGAGACAATTTCAGTCTCTTCCATGCAGAACTGAATTGCATCATTTCAACAAAAAATAGGACGAAAGTGAATTCTTCTTCAGTGGACGCTATGATCTTTTTGCATCAGTAAGATACTACCCTCATACCTTGTGCAAAATTATCTCAAATAAGATAGGAAGGAGAGACATGGAAAAAGAAACCTTTCTGTTCCATTAAAAATAATAAAGAATACACAAATATATCACAGCAGAGCTCAAGATCACTAACCAGAGATCAAAACTCCACTGCACTAAATGAACACAACCAACAGATGCAGTAGTCTCTTCCCCAAATGTTTTAGAATTTATAATTATTATACGTTTCAAAGACATACCTGTTTTTTAATAAGTACAACCTTTCCCTTTAGGTTATTCTTCCTATCCTAATATTTAATGGCATGGGAAAAACATTAAAATATAATAAAAATATTAAAATATTACAGATAAACTAAGGGGAGTCACTTCAAGACAACATTAATCTCTTCCACTAGTTAGATCTTTTTACTCTTATTCATCATAGCTTCTAGTAACCATAAAATACAATTCAATCTTAAAATTTCTTTTCATCATCCATTGTTCTAATAACTAGATCACAGTGTCTGGCAAGACAGATGAAGAAACCAGATGGATTTCTTCCCAGATTTGCAGGCCATAAATGAGGAGTTCCTCAATAGAGAGACTCTGGCACCAAAAGTGAAAGAAAAAAAACTTTTCCAGTCATTCAAGCCAAATGATACCAACCCTGGCCTATTTAGTTATCCAGACAATTTAGTGATGGCAAACACTTCAACTGTAACTTCAGCTCTTAAGGCTATTTATACCATCAAAGAAAGTCTCAGATGGCAGGGGCAGGAATGACTGACACGTAGGAAACAAGGACAAGGACCAGAAATTCATCTTCAGATAAATACGAGGAAATGGAATACATTCCAAAACACATAATGGACACACACCACTGTTTTCAAACAAGACGAAAAAGCAGCAGTTCAGGAATTTAAGATATGTACCAGACACTAAACAAGATTCTTCCAAATATCAGATATCTGCAAACTAAAATTTAAAAAACAAACAAACAAACAGCATTCAAGCTAGTTTTTAAGTTACAGATCCACATTTTGCTAGCTGCAAATGCAAGCTAAATTTAAAAATTAAATAAAAACTAAAACATAAAGCCTGTTTGTCAAATATGAGAAAACAAACACATTCTCTTCCAAATAACTGAACAGAAAATAAACTGTAAGAAAACTCAAACAAGCCTGTATTAGTTCATCCTTTAAATAAGGTCTCTTTGCACAGCAAGAAGTTTCTCAGAAATAGAAATAATAGAAATAATTATTATAAAGAAGGTGACACACAATATGAAGAATTTTAAAGTGCTTTATGAAGAGCAATTAGGTAGCTATACAATTTACCTGTAAGGCATAAAAAAAGATGTTCCGTTTATTTTCCAGATCAGCAAACTGGCAGAAATGACCCCTCCCCTTAGTTGCTATAAAAGCTAAAGCAACTCCAGAATCAATAAAATTACACAGGCTTTACAGAGATGTAAATTAAAGCAGAAGTTAGCATAAATGATTTGCTTAATCATTCAGAAATAACGAGGAATCAGAGATTATGAGAAATCAGAAGAAGTTGCGATTCACCCAGCTCAAAAATTACTGCACAACATACCGTTACAATTGCTTACCATCACTTAATTTGGTATGGTTCTTATAAAAGTTGCTACCAAAACATAGCTTGCTATCTGTTAAAATAACCAAGATTCAGAAAAAAATCCTTTTTTTCTTCTAAACGTATTGCAGATTTGTTCCATCAGGAACTTTTTCAATGAGCTCAGTCTGTAGAAACAGACAGTGTATTAACACATTTTCTCCCAAGGTGAGAAAACAGATTAAGGTTATGACCAAAATGACAGGCCTGTGGCTTCCTTGAATACTTTAATAGAGTCAACAAATCAACAGTGGTCACTGATGACAACAGATGAGGGAAGACAATAGATGGAAGGAGGGGAATTAGCGATGCTGCTATAATAGCCTAATCAGAAACTTGAGCATAAAAATCTTTTTCACCTTCAACCTGTCTAAATATGCTCTTTTTGCCTGCTCATATAAAGATATATGGCATATTCTACCACTGGGGGACATGTGAGTTCACATCTCTACTCTGGGAAAGCAGGTGTGGAACAGAAGCGTAACAGTTAGTGAAAGATGCAATAAAGGGGTTTTGCATATCAAAGATGAGACGCACACAGGTATGTATTTTGGTATTTTCTTGCATAATTGCAAATCTTGCTGAAGCTGCAGTTACAAAGGCTTCCACGCAGCCTTTGTAAGTGAATTTCTGTAAAGAAGAAAGGTCAGTGATATGGACTTAAACAACACAAAGTGGACGAATGGAATTTCAGTGAAAGAAACAGGATGAAACCACTAGCATGAATCCAAGTTTACTTTCAACTGTGATTTAAGCAAAGCTAGCGACCAAAAACCAAAAGGCTGCGTTTTACATATTTTTTAAAAATCTGGGTGTCTGTGTGTCCCTAAATTTATGCATCAGAAATGGCAGACAACTTTCTGACACAATTCAAAACCTTCCTTCACGGAATAAACTAAAGAATTAAACATCTTGAACATCCACATCAAAGGTTCCTTTCCTACCCCCAGTTCTGCCTTATTTCTCTTATTTTGCATTATTCTACCGATTTTTATTTCTCCTTTTTTAATCTAGTACATTCATATTTATCTTTTCTTTTTAAATACAAAAATGTAGTGAATACAGGTGGGAGCAGATTCCATGCCCCCAAGGACTATTTTTCTCAAACATTAATACCAACAGGGAACAAAATAAACAGTTTATCCCAAAATTCCTCTACTCTTTCCAAGCCTTCAGGCAATCTCTCTGTCAGCCACCTTATGACTGCTTCAGAAAATAAAGA
>VYZM01001767.1:45841-57366 GCA_013398915.1 Dromas ardeola
TTTTACACAAAAAAAAATTCTCAAGAACTTTTTACGATTTAACAGTCATTGCAAAGTCTAATTCAGCTTGAGATCTTTACAGTTTTATTTCTATTCCTATGTAGCATTCTCTGTGAATTTTCTTCCCCATTCCCCAGTGCTTGCAGACTCTGCCATCTCCAACTTCGAGATAAGCCTGGGCACTACAGCTCCAATTTTTCTTTGTAAAGGCCAGAGATTTCTCTTAACTCTATTATCTTTATTTTTAATAACCTCCAGGTCTTTTTTCCATTCAATCTCTGGGCTCCGCAGTTCATCTTGTTTCATTAAAGTAGTCCTATTTGTTTGTTCTCTTTGAAACCCAAAAGTGTACCTACAGAACCAAAGAGCTGTTTCTTCTTCTATATCATCTGAATCTAGTTATGAATACTCAACATGATTTTTGAGACTCACATCTCTAATAATGCACTCATCACTTAACAAAGCTGGTATCCATACTTTCTAATTCAGCGACTAGTTGATGAAGAAACCTTTCATGCAGAAAATACAGGAATGTTTGGGCCCTGCTCTTGTTCGAGCTTTAACTTCCCACCTATAAACTGGAGAATAAGTCTCTGCAATGACACAGTTCTTAGTGGTAGTTCTCTCTAATGGATTAGACATCTAAATCCAAACCCAAGGATTTAAATTCCTAGATTACCTCAGTAGAATTCATTTACTAGCCTTCTCTTCCCCTAGAATTATTTTATTCCAAAGAAATTATTTTCAATCCATTCCACCATTTAGCTTTCATTTTTATCATTCCTGAATAGGCATATGCTCCTATACCTGAATTCCAAACATATCTGCCATCCTACCATATTTCTGTTCTCTCTAAACTCAGTTTCAATCTGCAATCAGTACTTCACTCTCATCTGTCATGGTGTCTGTTGCCTAGCACTTATGCACAAATATTTCAGTTTTTTCTACCAACTGCAGCAACTCCCCTGTTTGCAGGCTCCCAGCTCCTACTGACTGCTTGGCTTCAGAAACCTTGAGCCCGAATCAGTCTCGAATTAGGCATACCTCTGTTCAGAGATGGACCTGGACCCTAGCTCCTTGCCAGAGCGGCCTCTCTCATGGTCAGCTATATCACTCACACACACACACTTTTCACAAACTACAACCAACCTGCTAAAAAGCAAACACAAAAATTCACCAATCTGCCATGAACACTTAGCCAAACTGAATCCCACAGTCTCCCTTAGCTGTTATTCCTGTCACCAACTTGGCATGCAACAATCCCCAATTCTTTGGTTGCAGCCACTGGGTGTGCCAGTCAGCCCACCCCTGCCCTTCACCCATGAGCTGTCACAAAGAAGATGCATAAAATCCCTGTGAGCCAACCAACAAATATTGCTTTTTTTCTCAGGGGCACGACCCATTAGCTACGCCTATTTGCTAACTCTATTAATAAGTGCTAGCATTCAGTAAAAAACTTTTGTCCTGAATCAGACTCACCCCAAATTAGACTTATCTGTAATTTGGTCTGCAGTCACTGAGCAACAAGACATCATGCCAAAAACTTTTTTCCTCGTCTTCCAGTCGAACATGCAATACTATGCACGGCTTTGAACAAGACTCTGCAGCTCGCTATGGAGAATATCCCGTCAAGTTTATATCCAATACAATTCACAGCATAACTGTTTTGACCCACTGTTGTCACCAGTGATTCCTACACAGACCTAAACCACCACAGAATTTAAGAGAAAAGTTACACTGTTAAAAAAATTCGTAGTCTCAGCGAAAACAAGGACCAAATATGCTTCATCTACCAGAAAAGTCATGCATCTTGAAGGCCAGGGATATTAATTGCAGCATTTAATGCTTCTGACAAATTTTTGGGAAACCAAACCAACTGTCAATAGGTCAGATTCCCACACCTCTAGCATAAAGTTAAAACATTTTCATTTAAAAAAAAGGAGCTGTTACCACATATATCTTCAGTTACCACTGGTATCTGAATTGTATTCCCTAAAAATTGTAAAAGTACATACTTTTTTTACAAAAGAAACTGAATATCTTGTGCCTACTATGCTTCATGCACAGAGAATATAATTTCTTTATGTAAAATTTTGTTTAGCATCGTGTCCCAACCTCCTCCGTCTTAAAATTCACAGATGAGCTTTTTAGAGGTCCTACAACTCTAAACATGTCAATGCTACTATTTGCTCCTTTTTTTAAAAAAAATTACACTTTTTCCACATATACAAGTTTTGTTACATGCATGAAAATATCCATTGCACATTTTCAACTGTCTTATCAGGAACGGTACTTAGTTGCCCCATAAAAGAACATTCACAAACAGTTATTTTCTTTTAGTTCAAAAAGCGTATCAGGCAAGTTGTCAAACGAGTCCGAAAAGATTTTTTTTTTTATGTTTTTTTTTTACCTCAGCATATGTCACCCAGCTCTGGCTAGATCCCCAATAAAAAGAATGCCAAACAATGTTTCAAATTCTGCAAAGCACCTAAAAAAGGTGCTGAATCTACTGTTAGCTTGTGGCTAAACATCGCAGCCACATATATGACATTTCACATCCAACAACAATTTCCTTTTTGTTTCTGTAGAAGGAGGCTATACAGCAACTACACTGGTAACATCATACCTACTTCAAAACCAGCATGGCTGCAGGATGACGGCAAACTTTCCTAATTTACTGGCTACAGAGCTCAGTCCTAGTGCTTGTCTTTGCTAGACAATAACGGTTATGCCTGCAACAGTAACACAGAGCTAAGATTGCAAATCCTTTCCAGGTATTACAGGCAGTTTCGCCTCAAGAAAGCATGGAAGTCTACATGGTCTGACTTACTTGGAAAAGCTCGAAGTAGTGGTAGACCACAACTGATTGGACTCAGCCCCCTCTGCTGCCTGTACCCGAAGTAGCTCACCTACAGCCCACAGAAGGGTCTCTCCTCCACACTGCAGTGCCCATATCTACTGCACGGGCACCACCAGGGAGAAGGCTGGTTAGGCACAGAAGTCAAAAGTCACACTTGTGGTAAGGTCAGGTGATTCGTACTTTCAGGTGTAAACTCCAGGCTCTCCCGCTGCCTTTAACTAAAATTACTAATGCCTACAAATCTACATAGTGCTTTACCTTCAGAAGAATTTTTCATCAGCTTAAGAAAACACCTATATTCAAGTACATATCATCATGATATATAAATATATATTATCATCAAATACTACCATTGTCTGAAGACACAAAACACTTCCATAGGAATGTTACTTTTGCATATTTTTGTATGGTCTCTCTCATGCTCCTTTTCCATTTATTTCTCCATTTATAGAAAAAAATGCTTTTGGACAAACGTTAAAAAAAAAACAACAAACTTTGCCTGAAACTTCATAGCCAGACCTAGTGCTAAATGGATCATGCTGCAGCTGCTATCATCTGTAATGGAAAGTTGAGTCCTACAATACCATTAATCACAGAATGTAAGGTTCTACCCTGAGCTCAGAGACTTGGAAAAGATATTAAGCCTGCAGTCATTTTAAGGGTCTAGAAGCTACACTTCTTTACTCCTGCTATGCTTTGAACAACTTTCCCCAACGAAACAAAGGGCCGATCCTACAGAGTGCTTGAGGGTTCTTTGTAATACAATTTAAGGTACATGTGTGTATTTAAATCCAGCCCTTTCGCTCTTCATTTTGCTATCCCAGGCTTTTGCAGTTTCTGAGGCTAGAACAAAATGTGGCTGACAGCAGCAGCAGTAATATAGCACCCTTGGAGTGTTTGAAGTGTAAAGTTCATTAGTTCTACCTTAAGGTCACTCTTTTAATCCAACAGCCAAAATCTTATTCGCACTACCATGCTGTTATCCTGGAAAAAAAGAAAACTGCAAAAAAATCAAGACGTCAGCTTAGATACTTCTTACAAGTGACAAGATCAGCACGAAAAATCCAAATCACAGTCAATACCTTTTAGCAAGTTTCAAGAAAGCAGCAAAACTATTCTTGATTGTGCTTCAAACAAAATGAAATTTAATAGAATGGATAAAGGAAATGAAGGAAGGAGAAGATAAACATTTCAATACCCGATAATTGTGTTTTATAATTATTAGTTGAACTTGGCTTACAAATAGAATTTACTAGAGTGTCTGTTGGGAATTACAAGACATGCAAATAACTGAATTTTAATTTCTTCTGTGTTTGTTTACTGATTTTTGTACATACAGTTTAAAATTTAACAAACTCAATTTTGCTTTATCCTCAGTGGATATTTGTACACTTATTAAAAAGTTATGTCAACAGAAGACTTTCAGAACACAAAGACTGTGTCTTAACAATTCTGAATCATATTTTTAAAATAAGAGATAATAACCCTGTAACTTACTAGCTTGATTGAACCTCCAAACACTCATACATGTCTACTTATGTGCACTGTAAGAAGTTTTTAAAATTAAAGGGGACATACCTCTAAGATAAGTACATTAGCATGTATAGATGAGGATGACATTCTCTTTTTTAGGAATTAATCTCAGAGACCCGAGACTTATTGATAACATTGGAAATAAGTGGCTTTTCTTCACACCAAATACTTGTGTTCTTAAGGGTGAGAATTTTCAGTCTTGGTTGTTCAGAATGGGCACAGCATTTCTTTCCAGAGCAAAACTAGCAATTGCCTCAAAACGAGCTCCCAAATTAAGATCCTTACCTAGAAGACTCAAGAGCTATCATTTACATCCCCCAGTTTACCCTTTTATACAGTTATACCATTCTCACACAAATGTTGTATTTCAACAAATATTAAATGGTTTTTATTTTACTCACCTGCACACTAAGATGAATCCATTTCTTCACAAGAATTCTCCCCAGTGTCATTACTTTTATTGGTGGCTGCAAACCATTTACTGTGCGATAATAAAACATGGTCTCTTTCTCAGAGATTGTGAGTTTGAACACAGTCTGCCCATCAATAGCCTTTTCTATCACACACCTTTGGAAATAACCAAGAAAAACAACATAAGGTCAGAGGCACACACATACACACATTCTTGCCAAGGTGCTATCCTGTAAAGTGATGCTAACCAGAATGCATTAAAATAAACGTTAAAAATACAGCTCTTGAGAAGATGCTCAGTGACAGTGAAAGTCACAGGATGTACTACGTGTAAAAGAACTTTAACAAAGATATTTTCTGTCTTAATCTGTGAGATTTTTATTTATTTTTAATTTAGTGCATGCAACCCCACTTTGCTTGGGGGTAGAAGAGTGGTCTACTTTGCCTCCTGTCTTCAGGGTTCCACGACAGAAACCACAGTGGCTGGCCAGCCCTGCGCAGGTTTCCGCTGCACTTTTTGTACAAAGCTGTGCAACATAGTACATCCTGTGGAGGCACTTACGCTTTTCTTAGTCTAACAAGGCAAATGTAATATAACCACAAAAATCAGTATGAACAACGTGTTCTGGAAATTACTCTTCCATCTTTCCACCAAATCTGTCCAGGTAAGGTAGCAACACCACCAGCTTCCCCTACACTCTCCCTTTGACATAGCCTTTCTTTAACCTAAGAGAACCAGAGCAAGGCAAGAAGGCTATCCAGCCACTTGTTAGGTGTTTTTTCCCCTCACAAAGACTTCACCTCAGTATCAAATGCAACACAGATATACAAGGTACAAAGAACATCATCCATAGCAAGCCATGTTGCATATCTAGCTGCTGAAATATTTTTTCCGATCCAATCACCATGATGTCAATGGTCCTGAGAAAGCATAAGCTATATATGCTTGTGAAACAGCTGTGTATTTTATTAAGGTAATCATCAACACGACAAAAATTATAGAGTTCTGCATTCCCATTTCAGCTGCTTGAGAAATCCAGTCCCCAGTTTACTGACCCATGAAAAGCCAAATATTTTAACAGTTACACCAGACTAAATTAGTGCACTAAGTCACAAGAGAGAAGCATATAAAATTTGTATGAGACCAGGATTTACTTAGACACATTTCAGAAAAAAAAAAACAACACAATGCACCTTTATCTACCAATAAGCATCTTCACCTACTATGCATTTTATAAAAGAAAAGTATCAAAAAGGCTGTTCTTTGATACTGCCATTATTCATTAATTCACCTTTAAATCCAAGAGAAAAATTAATTCATTTTAACTGTTACCATTTTAGCCTGCTGGAATGTTGTCAATAAAACAACTTCCAAAATGCACACTTCTGTTTTCCAAACCCTACTAAACACAACTTACTAAAAACACATTTCTTAATATATTGTCGACTGGTCTTTTCAATATTTTGTTTGCTTGTAAACATGCTAGTTTTGCTAGATAATAAATGTGAAGGAAGGCTCAGCTAAGTAGCAAAATATTTAGGAACTGGATTTACTGAGTTCCTGGATAAACAATAATTGGATAATCCAGTTTTTTATTTATTTTAGTTATCTAAAACAAACATCCCCACATTGTTTTTATCCCCAAAGGTACCATGACTTTAAGAAAGGAAGTGACCTTGATGTACATCACTTTGAAAACTGGAAAGAACAAATGTAAATTGTGACTCTCTACTGAAAGAGAAAAAATCAAGAGGCAGAAAACAGAGGAGGGACATGGAAAAAAAAAAAAAAGAAAAAAAACCCCAAACTAGTGCTAACATAGGTGAAATAGGCATAAGCATTACTTCTGACTCTGAGCACGATTTTCCATTCCAGCTATGATTACAGAGAGAAACCACTGTTCTTTATGAAGTTTCCAACTTGTGGTAACCTGCAGTCCCACATTCCTGAGTATATAATTCACTATGGTGGGGTTGGAGAAAAAGCAAACAATACCAATCTGCTTGGTCAGCTATCAGAGAGAAAAATATTCTAGAGAAGCTAACACAGCTACACTGCTGATCCCCACACATTAACTGGAGCACTTGCAAATGGGAACATCTGCACGAGTTCAAAAATCAGGCATATGGTATCTTAAGGAAACTTCCCCTTTCAGTCCAATTCCTACTGTAAAACATCTGAATGGATAAAAAGTAATAGGATATGATTTTAGTCCTTTAGATAAATAAAGTTAAAAAAATACATCTACTGCCTACTTCACCATCAGGCCATTCCCCCTGACACTTTTGCGTGTAAAAGGCCCCAGCTCATTTCTCTCTCACCACCAACTTCTTCTGTTCATCTAACTTCCAGTTAGCTCAGTTTGCGCTAAATTGATATAAACTGCCTTTAATAATTAATCATATATGCTAAGCTTCTACTCATATTCTTATCCTATTCCATTGCGAAGGTTATCATACATGCAGTTTCCTGTGTTGCACTAAGGCTTACTTACAGGCTACACACAGGCTTACTGAAAGCATTTATGTTAACTGATGAGAACATGCAGTAAGAGAGGGAACATGGGGGAAAAAAAAAATACAGGGAGAAGAGCTTTGCTCATTTATTGCACTTACCGCCTAAAGGGAAAGTAAATTTAAAGACTGGAGTACAAAACATCAGTGTTTTCTCACTGTTCTTTTGCTTTTCTTCAAGATTTCCAATATGCAGTGACTTAAAAGCATACCTACAAATATCTGTACCATAAATCTTACAAGAAAATTAAGGTTTATAATAAATCCATAACATGACCTGACTTTCCTCTCTCTTTGTATGAAAGTGTATTCTTTCCCAGATTCACATAAGAAAACTTGGTATATGTATGAAATTGATACAGAAAATCCTCAGTGGCTTTGATTATCCACATATATTTGCTCCCCCAGAATGTCACAATTTTTCAAGAGCCTTCAGACTTGGGATCCTCCCGTCCGTATCTCTCACTTCAGCCAGCACAGTAACTTCTAGCAAAAATATCCTGCTATTCTCTTACATGGGCACATGCCTAACACAGAAATGTCACAGTCTTTACAAGGAGGCGCTGGGATATGATACAGCATCTTTCCTAAGAACTCTCTAACAGCAAGACCATTTAACATTCAGCACAAAGAAACGCATTAGTATGGCATGTCCAAAAACCATGGGTCTGTTGTACTTGATGTAAGAGGCACACGTAAGATGTACTTTGCCACTAAACAAAATACCCAGTTAAACTTTCAATTATTCTACTGGTAAAACGAGCAGCTGGTTCTGGCTCATCTTCCTAGTGTTTTGATGGCAGCGCAAAGACTTTGTTAGAATAAGTCCCAGTTCCATGAAGTCCCTCTGCTGTGATAACGGGGTTTAAAAGGTCTCATAAATGACATCTAATAGGAACTATTCCCCATCAGGGACTGTAAAATATAGGACACCTGGTAAGTCAAACTCCTCCTGCCAACCTGAAGGACTCACTAAACCAATACAGTAAAAGCAAAAACATCTTAGTTGGCTGTTAAACTATTTCTCTTTTGTAGGATGCCTTCTGAGTCGAGCTTCACTGGCTATTCACTTGCAATCACCGTTTCACCAAAACTGGAGCTCCATATTCCTTTTATGAAGAAAGGAAAATTAACACACCTCTTTCTGTGAATGGGGCTGAAGGGTGGTGGTGGGAGGGGAAGTCTGAACAGTGGCTTATCATCCTGTCCACTGGAATAACTTTCGTCCAACTTCAGTTTTCAGGACTGGGCTCTACCATTGTCATTTCTACATGTTGATAACAGCAGTCTCACAAGGCAGAAGAATGAAGTTATCTATTACAAAAACTGACTGAAAACATTTAGATTTTAAAGTGATCTATAAAACCCACTGAACAGGAATATGTACATTGTGTAGTTATTAACACAGTAGCAATTGGAGGTTAATGTTTCACACTAGTCCATGGATAATCAGACATCGGTAGAGTCTGGTTTCTGCACAGCACTTAATCATTTGAAGCCAAGGACATACATTTCATTGTTTTAGGCTCTGTGCAAGCAAAAGCCTAACCCATTAACAAAAGAGTTTCACAGATCTCACTCAACCCATCACTGTAACAGCTTGCTTGGAAATTAGCAGGACATTTCTGCTTCAAATTAGGCATGTGCTCCGCTGAAGAAGACTCTGATATGCCCGCATGGATGTGGACATGAACTCATGGCATAGGACAACCCCAGGAATGGAGTCTCTGTCATTCAAGATTCAAACATTCTATAGAAAATGCTGTCTATAAAAGACACTAGGCCAAAACTCCAGAGACATCTTTACACATACCTTCACCTGAGCTGGTTTAACTTAAGATCAAACTAAAGTCACTTTTGATCTGCAGATCTCATTTATTTCCCTTCCATAAGCACAAATTCTATAGCTAGGTTGATCCTTTTAAAGGTAATTATCCTTGCATAAAGGATACTATAATAGTACATATGTCATTACAATTTTAGACATTCCTATTGTTTCTGATGATTTTCACACCCCTAGACAACTTGCTATTTCACAGCAGCATGCAAAATAAGTATCAAGAATGCTACAACAGATCATTATTTTCATTCTAAGAATAAGCTACGAGTACAAGTACAAAAATATTTGTGACATATACTCTGTAGGAATGTAGTATACTTTTTGTGTGCCTCACTTTAAAGAGGATCTGCACAACCAGGGTAAGAAAGAGCAGGATGCTCTGCATTTGGTGACAGATGAAGGGAACTTTTTTTGCAGGATTTGTGATGCATTTTTTCAAAAAGCAAACTTTTCATTATAGTGAGGGTCCAGTCAAGCTGAAGGGACACTTATAATGGCAATATTTGCTAAAAATGTGACATGTAGCAAATAAGAGAGGGAGCACGCTTAGCCACGTCTATTTTGTGAACAACTAGCAACACTTCACTAGCAGTTTGAATAGTGGAAGCTTTTGTTAAAGTAGTAACACGATCTCTCGTTCACTCAACATGCCCCAGATCTTCTAGAAAAACTATGACCAACCTTCGATAGCTCTGAAATACTCATTTGGGAAGGTCTGGGGCTTTTCCTTCTTTGCTCTTAAGGAAACTGACGTTGGGGGATTCATAAAATTTTAGATAATTTTTTTCCACCATGAAAGCAGCAACAGCACAAACCCCTGACAACATTTTTTTCTAGCAGCTTTTAGAAGGAATGTGAATTAGAACTACAAATTCAGATTTTTAAGAAAAGACACACACATTATGTATAAATAGTTCCCACTGAAAGCAATTGGACTATCCTCTGAGTCAACACCACTGAAACTGAACCTACTTGTCTTGACATTTCCAAAGACCCCAACCTAAATACGGCTTTAAAACGTCACAGTTTCTCACTGTGCCTTTTTAAAATTTTAAATAGCTTGCTAATAAAGACCATTACTACAATGATCAATTTTTTTAAGAGCACCAGGAAAGTAAACACCTTCAATACTACTTACATTACACCTTCTTGCTCAGGTTTCAACCATACAGTTAACGTAAACGAAGCTGCAAGCCTCACAGAACGGGGAGTAGAAAAGCAATCCTTGTGATTATGAAAAATAAAACTGGAAGCATTTCTGAAGGACCCTGGATGCAAGTCCCTTTTGTCCTCTGTGATACAGGTACTGAGGCCTTCTGAAAGAAGCAGTTTGTAGGAAGAAGGCGACGACCTGTATGGACATTCCTGAACACAAAACCTCTGGGTGCAGGACATAATACTTTCAACAGCTACTGAGCTATGACAAAAAGTACTTCGGTCTGGCAGCCCACAAGTGGCTTCAGTTGGCACGATTGACACGTTCTTGAAAGCTCCCACATTTTCAAGCCTAGGGAAATGTCCCTGAGAGCTGACCAACACAAAGGAGTCATAATAAGTTAAGATTAATGTTTCAATAGCATGAAACAAGAAACGACACCTCAAGGAAAGAGCCCAGCAATTCATGTTTACAAAAAAGCTCCTCCTGATTAAAGCATCTGTAAATAAATAATGATGTCCATGTCGGTAGCAACGTCCTCAGGTGGTATACTTTAAGAGTTTACGTAGCATTTCATCTTCAACACACTCATGCAAGGACTCAGTCGCAGGGGACATCTGTGTCTTCTGGCCAGCGAAACACACGTGGGTGGCAGCTGGTATCTGCAAACCACAGAAAACAGACACAGTCTGTGGGAGGAACGGGCATTTTTGCACCAGATACGATGCCCCGCTAGGGATTTTAGGGGTTCGAATTCTCCTTCCAAATTTCCACCAGCAGGCCCACCTGCACCTTCCCCAGCTATGGCCAAAGCATCTCCCTAAGTAAGAGCAAGGGGACTAGGCCGACTCCAGCCCACACACGCTCGCAGCCCCGAGCTGAGTTTATCCCAGATCTGTCGCGTCACGCGAGGCTGACACCAGGCGTTACGTTTGAAGGTAACAAGCACAGAATTTGCTCGCAAACTGTGCCACTTCAGCCTCCGAACCTCTTTCCTGAGCGGTTCAAGCTAGTTGGTCGAATCTCACATTTACAAACCCTCCGGCGCTTACCTCTCAGCGTCACGCCGATACCTGGGAGCTGCTGGGCCACCGTCCCCACCGCCCTATGTCGGGGTATGCCGAGGGACACCCCCCTGCCCCCAAGGCCCACCAGCTGCCCGTCAGCGGCTGCCTGAGCCCCCCGGCCACCTATCTACCGTCCCCTCAAGT
>VYZM01001767.1:57942-111269 GCA_013398915.1 Dromas ardeola
CGCCGTGATCAGGCCGCCTTTTCTGAGGGGTGCGAGGCCTTCCGCGGGGCGCATTTGTGGAGGTCTGCCTTGTGGAGCTTCGGAAGCGACGAGTTAGTCAACTCCGGGTCCGATTTTCTCAATTTTTAGGGTCAGACTCTCCCTGGGTAGAGAAAGGGGGATGAATTTCTTTTACGAGCTGCAAGTAGGGTGGGAGTTTGAAGTCAGAGGACCGACAGAAGAGCACGAACGAGAGCGAGGAAGTGCCACAGCTACGCTTTCCACAGGAAGGAAAAAAAAAAGTGCAAAGAAGAAAGACTGTCAGGAGCTTCAGACGTTTTTTTGACATGAACTTCATTTCCCTCTTTGGTCTGGCTATGCAAAACAAACGCAAACAAGCTGCAAAGTTGTCATCAGTGAGCTGAGCATGAGCTACAATAGGTTGTTTATATGTATTTCTGGACAGAGAAGCGCCAATTAATACATCCCCTGAGGTTATATAAAGCATCTATAAATTTTACCTTTATTATGGAAGTTGCATGAGCTGCAACCTGGCCGGTATCTTTCCTGACAATTTTGTTGAAATACCCTCCAGTAACCTTAGTTTGGACTTCTACTAGCTACATAGTGACAAAATTCTTTGGCAACATATGCAATGGCTAAGAAATTATCTTCTGTCATAACTCTTAATGCATTTTAACAAGCCCTTCATCCTGCATCAAACACGCTTCTCGACCGTTCCTGGAACATCTCTGCTTTAATACAGATTTCTTTCCTAAGGTCACAAAAGATAAACAGTAATTCCTGCTAAAGTGTTATCAGTCACTTTGCAGTGTTTTCATGTTCCAGTAGTCACTAAACGTCATAGTACTGTTGTCAAAATTACCTTCCCGAAAGTATTCAAATGTAAAGAACTTTGTTTACCATGGAAGGGATGGGGGGAAAACACTGGTCTGAGGCATGGTGCAACACCACAGCACATAAAGCTTTTCTAGATAAATACAATTAGACCACTGGCTACCACAGTACTGTCAACAGTATGAAAGCAAGAGCATTTGCACATCAAGAACAAATCGGGTCTTACAGAACACGATGGAGAGAGAACAGACAGAAAACAATATAGTAATAAAACCCCAGACATTAGCTACCATCTCAGGACGTCAAACAAGATGGGAACAGCAATGAGTCATGGAGCATGCACCTGACAAAAGTGGGAACTTACTAAGTGGCCACTGTGACTTGTGTATATTTCTTGGCATTCCTGAAATATTAAAAAAAAAAAAAAAAAAGAAAAAGAAAAGGGATTTTGCTCTGTCCCACCTCTTTCTAGCAACCAGCAAGGCCTGCTCCAAGAATCCTTGCAGGTCTAACAGGTATCCGAAAGGAAATTCAAGGCACATTCACCACAAAATGCAATTTCTGTTATATTCTGCAAATAATTGACAGCCTAACCACCTCCCAAGTGCACCATAGCATCTTTCATAGTGCTGAGTTTGGGAAAATGACCCTCACTCATGTTACACCCTCTGTCCCCAAAGATAACCAGCCCAGCAGAGATCACAATTTTTCCCTTTGCATATTTCATCCAAATACACAAGGCAATAGTACAAACCTTGCAAAAACACATTGCAGGCCAACAGCACAATTACCCAGGTCAAGGATCACTGTATTTTTCTCAGTGACACTATTGTTCATCAGGAGTATAATGAATAAGCTACCTGCAGGAGATTGAACAGATGAGGAAAGCATCCAAAGGCCTTTGCAGCCAGGAGCGGGCACGCAACATAAGTTGTACCACAAATGAAAAACCTACAGTGATTTTGCAGGAAATATCATGGATCCTGTTCACATGAGTGTTTTGAAGGCTCTTTAATATACACATACAAAAACAGGGTCTTCTACCAGGCAAGAAAGTGTGCTAGTATTATGCATTGAGTTCTCATAAAGAATTCCTTATGCCTATTTAACAGAATTAGAATTGCGGCACAAGGAAAATGACCTAATGCTTTAAGCTTTTAGTTACAACTGTTCATCTCACCAGAAAAGAAAGCCTTCAACACCCATAGGAGAATCTGACCTGCATCAGAAAGTTGTGACATAACTGGGAGCCTGATCCTAATGATTCAACACCTTATCCATAGCAGACAGCATCATCCAAAAAAGCTTTCCATACCCGCTGTTTTCTTAACCCATGGTTAGCAGAGTCTCAGCACCCACTTACTGCTCTAGAAGGTTGGGGCAGGTTACTAAGGAAAAGAAACCATAAAGCCTAGTTTGTTATACATCAGTCTGTGCCTTGACTGGAAAATTTTGAAGACTACACGTCTGAAATGTATATGCTCAGAAGCAGGGGTTTGATATGAGAAGTCATCTTTCTATAATCAAGTTATAAGCCCTCAAAAATACCAATTTGCACATGCTCAGTGGAATTCAGTGGAGTATCTTGTTGGAGATGGTAAAACCACAGGGACTAATTGAATTTGCATACAGGGCAAACTTAACACTACCATTTACAAACTTCAGTGTGCTCGACTTTGTAACAAAGATAATCTGGTAGGAGACAATAAAGGATGAAGGGAGACAGGGAATGCAGCAATACACTTACTCAGATCTCCAATAATACAAAACTAATCTGCACAAACAGCATAGCATTACATGTGTGTGTTTTACAAACAGCATACATGTGTGTGTTTTATATTTACACAGTGCAATACCAATTTAAAACTTAAAATAATTCCTTAGAATCATAAATCCTGGAACTATTGTGGTAGAATTTCAGAGAGAATTCATAATTTCTCTCCCCAAAACACCATGAGTGTTCTGCACTGTCACAACTGCTTTTAAATAATATTTTATTTAGTGGTGAGGAAAGTCTTGACAACTAATTTGTTCCTCATTTTGCCTTGCCTTCTGTTCATAAAAAGTTATGAAAAAATGAAGAATTTTGCAATGTATTGAAAGTTTTCATTTGTATCACGTTTTGCAAACACCTTATACCAATATTAGCTTGTATTTGGACAGCGTTGACTGGTGGCATGCTACTACTTTTGCTATTGCGTGAAGTGACTTAGGTCGACTACGCCACGCAGCATGACTTTCAAGGATTAGGCTCAAGTGTACAATTCAAAATTCACTTGCAGTGAATATTCATAAAGACTTGTTTTTATGAGTGCTTTTTCTCGTAAAACTACACCATTTGAATATTTGCAGGGAATTATCATAAAAGATCCATTTGCATAGCCAAGTCAATATTTATTTCAAATTTAACTGTCTAGCAAAATTATTTTTTCCAATATTTTGCAGGTAATAATAAAACTACAATGCAAGTACATTTTAATAGCTGGAGGGGAGTTGATCATGACAACCCAGGAATAATTAACAACTTATGTTTTAGAGGGGAGGAAATTCTGTATAAGCCAGTGAAATAAATATTAGAGTAAAATTTTCTGAAAGCACAGGAGGAGGCAGCAAGTATTATATAGAGCTGTTAAGAGCCTTTTAACAGCTTTAGAAGTACAGTACATCACATCACTTATTTTAGCACCAAAAACTTTCTTTGTTACTCGAAAGGCAGAAATGAAAAGACTTTTAAGCAACAAGTTCTACAGGCTTCTTTCACTTGAAAATACTGAGCTAGACTGTACATATCCACATGGTAAATTCAGTGAAAGAAAACCTCTGCAAGGACTTCTTTACACAGATTTTTCTTTTGCGTGACCATGGTAGGCTGTCATAATGGCCTGTCCAAGCAGGAAGGGCCGTCCTATACAGTTGAAGCACTTGGGGTCTAATAATCAACCTTTTTACTCCCTAGAGCATCTGTTGTTTCCTCCACACCTTCGCCTACCCCAATCCGTCACATGTTTTCCTGCCAATTCCCAGCATGGGACACATCCAAACAACAGTTTCTCTTTTCCTTTATTAGCCCATTCTCCAAAAAACAGCCTCTAATCCATCCTCTGGCCTCCAACCCTTTCAATACATTATCTGTACCTCATTAATCAATTTTCTGTTTTCATCAGCTGATTATCAACACCTTCTTCAGACTGTCAGTCAAATCCCTGTCCCTATTCTTCATTTTCCCTTAGACCTTCTCCTTTAATCCCCTATTTCATGGCTGCTTAATCCATAGCGGCTTTACCAGGCAGACCCTTCCATCCTCTCCTGCTTTATCATCATTAAGCAACAAGCATCCTATTCAACCTTGAGCATTCAAGCTGATCTCACCTTCCTTTCCCCAAGCCTTCTTTCAGCAAAACATGATTCCACATCTTCTTCCAACTTTTCATTCCATCCCAAAGGACGATCTTCCAGCTCTGCAGCTGCGTCCTGTGCTCTGTTTGGGTTCAGTTACAGTCCGTGTGTCTTCAGCACAGTCTTCAGGTAACAGCAGAGGAAGGGGGCTGCTTCCTCCCACGCCAGGAGGAGCAGTCAGCAACCAACCAGCAGAAATTCTGTGAAGAGACTTACACTTGAGGCATTACAGAAAAAAGACAATCCTGATTTGGCATATACATGTAGACAAACTGGAAAGTTACATTAGGATTTGTCCAAATTTCATATTATTAGGCAATTTTCTGAGGACAGATGAACTGGGTATTTGATTGAGGATTGCACCATACAACATGACCATAATAATTTCATCCTGTAAATGTTCAACTTCTGCGTTTTCTTCCTGAAAATTCCTATTTCACAGTTTTCAAATTCCTTCACCTATCTTTACCATCTCTTTTGCCAAAAACACTGCATTTATATCCTTCTCCTTCAGCTTCTAAATTCGCATTTGTTTCACAGCCCCTCCTGTTGCTTCTTGCAAATCACTACAGTAAATTCACTCGTATTTATCATTCCCAAGGACACGCTCCTTCCCCAAACATCTTCCTCCTATTTGCTCCTGTAGGGATCTTATCACTATCTGTTCAGACCAACTCTTCAACCAGTTGTCTCAATTTTTTTATCTCCTGCCCTCAGAATCCTTATTCCCAACAGTTTTTTCTTCTGCTTTTCAGCATATCCCTCTCCTTCACAGCACACAGTCCTCTAATTCTCCCACCTTTAGTTTTCCCTCTCTCTTCCTATTCAGCTTCCCTTCCCTCTGAAAGTTTCCACTCTGAACTTGCCTCAGTCCAAAGTTCTCCAAAGTGCATGGTAAACTCTTTTTCCTTCTCAAGTGCTGTCTGTCTTCCGTATATCCTAAGGGAGAGACCTGGAGGAAAAACTCCAGAGCCATAAAACTGTTATTGCTATGCTTTGCCTAGCTGCTAGGGTAGCAAACCCAATAATGGTGAGACAGGACCTTCATCATCTCCAAAGCAGAGTCACCTTGCCCTTCTTTCCTGTATAGGACATGTTCAAATCTCTGGTATGCCAGAAGAAGCGATTAAACCCTTCCTGCTACACCAACAAGATCCTTCATGAGTAGCAAGACATAGGGGAGAAGCTGCTCCTATCTCCCCATCTGCTGCCCTCTATGAGGAACTAAGAAGAAACCAAGTTGGGTGTAGGCCTGTTTTCTTCCCTTCCTCCCACCCCTTTACAGCTCATCTGTGCCAGCACAATGCAGTATTGCCTTCTAAAGTAACAGTTATCTCTTCAAATAATTTCCAGCAACCAGGACCGATTTGCTCCACCAGTCCTGATAGGACACAGCTGCCTCAGGAGCAAAATGCAGTTGGGTCCTCTCTCCACTTCAGACTGATATAGAGCAAGAACTTTACCATCAGTACTATTTTGCCCCAAAGTTCCACTGTTACATTATGTGCCATCTTTCAAATGCATGCAGTGCCTGTAGAAGCCACACGCTTTACTTTAAAGTCGTGATTCCTCTGCTTCTGGCACCACTTTTCTTCAAGAATCATTTAAAAAGTGGGTTGCATTTAAAGAGACAGCCATCTCCCTAGAGCCACTGAGTTAAGCTCATTACACTTCCACCTGTGTGTGAAACACATTAACATTATTCATCATCCTAACTTTGGGATGTTCATTATTCCCAGTTATCTTCAACAAGTATTATATCTGCTGTAACTGCATACACATTTTTGCATAAAGTAATTTTGTGCACCTTATTCTGTACTGTAAATTCTGAGGAGCATTAGCATACACTGTAGGATTTCGTACTTTTCTAGAGTTGCAGGATAAGTAAGGCTAGTTTAAATAAAATAAATGGACACCCTTCTCGTAATAAAATTCAGATGCTAGATTAAGGGAGGCTATCTGAAGAGGAAACAGAACAGTTAGAAAATCCAAATTCTAATCAGAGCTCAGAAATGAGTAACTGTGCATGTCTGTGTCTTAGTTTCTTTATCTACAAATCGAGAAGATTGATAGTCACTTTGGCAAAGGACTATGAGATACTCAGGAAGGAACAAAATACCAAAGAATTATCAAATGCAGTAAGATTTCTGAGTTTAACTGTCAAATGTCAAAAAGAACCCTTTATCTGAAGTTGAAGAAAGTGCTTAACTTAGCAGTAAATCTAGTTTCAGTTACTAACAAAAAGATCTACTATTAAAAGCCAAAAAAATGAAATCTTCATATGAGGGACGAATGCTTCAACAGACTGGTCCTGTGAAGTGCTAGAGGACAGTCAATAATTAATATCCTATGGCAAAAGAAAATTGATAGTTGGACCCTGCATCTTTATAAATCTTTCCTATAGGATCAGCTAAAATAGAAATAGGATCAATAACATGAAAATACAATCTGATAGTCACAGCAAGGAATCATGGATTTGCATCTCTACTGGTGAAGACGCTCTAAAGGAGAAAGTCCTTCAAAGTGCTGGGCGACAGCAGAGGAGGAAAGAGTCTTTTTGTTTTTCTCCACAAAACTCCCAGTGGAGTGGCTCTTTGAGGAAAGGTTGATTTGACCTCCTTCTAGTTTAATAATAAATGCAATCGAGGAAGCATGATAAGCAAGTCCAGTGGGAGATAAGGACACGGCATAGGAAGCGTGTCAGGACAATCAGAGGGAAAGGGTGCTGCTAGAGGATGCGTCAGAACCAATCTAGCTGCTGACTGCTGCCCAAATGGGCAGTCCCGCTCTGCCCAGAGGATTTAGCAGGTTGAATCCACTCACAAAGGAGTCAAAGTGGTGCCAGATTTGGGTACAAGGGTATTGGCAAGAACAGGACCACCCGTGCTAAACACAGCAAGCTTTTAGATGGTCTCAATCTGCTCGGAGGAAACGTATCCCGAGTTTGGTATTTATTTGATCCTTAAAGTCTCCTTCCAAGGCCAGGACTAGTGACAGGTTTTGAACCAGTTGTGTAGACTGAGGCATGACTTGCTAGGACATTGTGCTTCCTAGTGTCTTTCTCCTTGTCAGGAGCTTTAGAGAGGAAGAGGTCCCAGAGAATTTTAAGTGCCTCCAATGGCACTCAAAAATTACTAGCTAAGTCAAAGAGGGATATCTAAATTAGTTATACCACTGATGGAAAAGGAGGCAGAACTCAGCCATGATACACTCTCCTTGGCTGTACTCAGCCCACCTGTAATTACAGATATCTCCTTGACAAGGCACAGCACGTGACGCCCATGATCTTAACAGATACATCACAAAACACAGGAAGAGAGACAGAGTGTGTGTGTAAGAGAAACAGGACATCACTAAATAGACAAAACCATAGGAAAATGTGTTCCATTTGTTTTGTGAGAGGCAGAACTACTTAACGCCATTATCATTGCATTTTCATGACCATCCTAATGAATATGCACAAATGTCAGTGCAATTTTCATCAGGAGTATGCGAAAAATGCAAACAATTTGGTACAGCCACAGACCAATTGACTCCTTTTTGAAATCTCTGAGGAAAGGTAAATCCTAATATCCCAGTTTCCCTAAGTGAAGAGAAATAAACTGTATGTGCATCAACATGCTTATACTGATATAGCTGAAGACTGGAAAATGCACTGCTTTAGCCTTATTAATATTGCTAAAACAATCCAGCCTATGCATATATAGATAGTTTAAATAGCAGGCAATGATCCCCTTGCACTTCGCACATAATTTATATTAAATATGATATATGTATATATTTTTAATCAAGCTCATTTGCTTAATACATATTTTATAAATCTCAGAATTAAGAGATTTTTCTTGCAGAGTTGGTCTCAGAGCAATGAAAAAACATCGAGCCCAAGGGAGAGATGCTAAATAGCTAGGGGTTCCTGTAGCCTCAGCTACACATCCATAGTCTTAGACAGGGACTGGACAGAGAAGTCTCATCCCATCAGGATTCACTGCAAAGGAGAGTGACAGCTGCATTCCCAGGAAAAGCCTCAAGACCAATGAGGACACATGACTTGGCTTGGGCCCAAGCAACAGTGTCGAGGTTTAAATCCTCTCATTCAAGGACACCTTGACAAAAATCACACAAACGTCTATATTTATGCCTGTCAGCATTTGGATGTTTTGGGTAAAGAGAAGTAATTACCATCATCTTCCACACACTTGATGTTAATTTATTATATACATTTCACAAAGTAACACTAAAGATACCAGCGTTATATCAGCATAACATGAATATAACTGAGTATAAATGAGAAAGTGGCCTCACATTACAGTTCAGTTTTCAGAGGAAAGATGGCTATTAATGAATCATGTTATTTGGATATTTAAAAGGTGTCATTTGCTTCCTAGTCACTAAAAGAGGTTCCAGAAGCTCTTCAAATGCACACAGCTTTTGTTGAAAATAATTTCTAGAAGAATTAAATTATTTTTCAATTAATCTCTACAAATTATTCAAGAAGTAGTTGTCTACCAAAAAAACCCCCAGAAACGTTCACTTTAAAGTTTTTTAAAACTTACTAAAAATTAACTCAGGTGTATCTGAGTATCTGACAGATGTATCCTTCATGGTTTGTATTCTAAGCATTTCACTGTACATTCAGCCTTTTGACACTTCTGTTGTCTACTCCAGAAGTTTTCAACAATTGAAATGATCTTCAGTTTTAAAATTATTTTTGAAATTTATCCAGTCATCTCCATAGCAATCTAGTGTTCGTACAGCTGGAAAAATTACCAAGTGTTTGAAGGTTTCATGCATAAGGCACTGTATTTAGAAGAAAGCAAAACCTACTGACTTCAGTAGTCCACCCTAGAAATATATTGGTTATTAGTTAGAAATAACTAGTTTCAGTTAGAAATAACAGTTTTTTCAAAGAATAGAATTTGATATTCTGGAAACTTTTTCGGATACATTTCAGCTTATAAACTTGTTCACAAAGATCCATCAGAGCTGTAGCTCTGATCTTGCCAGCCATCCTGGGAGGACTGAACTTTGATCTTCTGTTGAGGCTTATTAACTTTTCGGGAGAGCTAGTAATGGCATCAGGGTTCAGATGAAGAGATAACAGGTTGGTGGTTCTTCTACCTTTGACAGTTCATTATTTGTGGCCAGAGAGTGCATCGTCTAGACCACATCATTTCTATTTTGCTGGGAAATTTTTCTCTTCAAATAAAAAGGAGAAACCTAAGTGATTTCAAAACAGACATGAGTTTCCACGATCAGTCTTGCAACCAAAATCCCTGTCTATTTAAGGAAAATGCTTTAAAAGTTTCTAATGCCCTCAAAATTTGTTGCTGGCTTTTAAGCCTCTTGTACCAGTTGAGTTCTTTGTACAATTCCCAACTTGGTTTTACCTAAAATCGAGGCATAAAGCAACCTTAAGTTATTTTTTCCTCTTTTTTAGAGAATGCAAAGGACAAGAATGTTTTAGAAATACAAAAAGATTGAAATTTACTCATATTGGTGAAAGTATCGGTAAATACTATAGTTTCTCTGAGGCCCAGCAAAACTAGGACCTTACTATCATCATGACTGGAGTATTAGATTGCAGTTCTAATGGTATTTGCTCTCTATGGGACAGACTAAGGCCACTCTATTTGTAGATACGGCAAGTGCACTTTGAAATCGCATTTTTCCATCATGAAATGTGTCCTCAACCTGCTGCACAGGTTGAAGGAGATACCCTATCAATCCATTATGAAGTAGCATACTAAAATAAAGTTCATAGTTAGGATCCATCCTTCTCAGTTTATTTTATACAATAAGGTATTGTTTGCCTGGATATCCAAAAAAATGAAATTTGAGACTGAAACAGTTTTGCCCCTCACAATTCAGTATTACAGAAGTGTGTCCCATCTTTCAGCTTTATATGAATAACCTGATTGAAATCAGCAACAAAACTTATTCAGAAGGGCTGGGGGACATAAATTTGATACAAGTATCTGTAGCAGTTCTAAAGAAATTTTAATTCGGAAGTCACGATCCAGGAAGATATGGTTGAACTCAGAGCGGTTGTACAACAGAAGTGGAATCTGGGGAACCCTGAAGTTCACTCGAGCCTTCAGGGTCTTTGGAGGTAGCCCAGGGTATTGACCCAGGACCTCCAGTGTGACTCAAAACAAGACAGCTCAGGTTACCCAGCTTAAGTGTTGTTTCTGTTTTGTTCTCTCATTTCAACTGCTGAACAGAAATGTTCTGTGTCAAAATAAAATTATGTGTGCAGTCTGGGAGACGTATTCTTTCTCTTTTGACAGATTCTCAAATTAGTGAGACTCAGCCCCTGACAGCAGAACTGACCAGATGAGGAGGCCCGCAGTCAGCTGCTGACGAAAGTTCCAACTTTTTTTCTGGTCAAAATGTAGGATTCTTTCCACCTACCATGTGCTGACTTAAAGGAGACAGTGTTCCTCTTAGGTATTTTAAATGTGATTTTAGGAACTGTTCTCATCTTCATTGCTTCCAAGATGTTTTTGTGATACTTTACCCTATGTAAAGATCATACTCAATTTGTAGGACAATTAAAGCAATAAAAATACCAAGGACAGTCTTCAAAGGCTTTACTTCCAGGAAAAAAAACTAATCACAAATAAGTCCAGAAATTAACAAGAAGAGGGAGAAACCAGAAATTTGCAATTTGAAATTTATTCCTGCTCTACAATGCTGTAGTGGAGCCCACTTCCATAAAGCTGATTCATACTCTTTCCTGGGCATCTGTTTAAGGAACGGGTAACTAAAACTGAATTGGGGTGAAGTGTTCATTCCCCATAACACATGCATTATCATACACATCTTCCTTCATCCAGTATCAGGCTTGGCCGCTCTTCCCTTTGCCTCTGAAGACAGACACTTCCCATTGCCAATATTCCTTCCTACTTGAATGAGATGAAAACTCCTTGTAGGCAAATAGAATGAAAAGGGCGCTGACAAGATACAGCATCTTGTCTTCCCCCTGCTCCATTACCCAACTCCCAGTCTTTTTATTTTGAGCATTTTCTATAAAGGCTTTTGTGTAGAAAGTGCCTGCTAGTCTTCAGCATCCGTGACCAATGTGTCAATCTCTTAAAATCAAGGACTGGGATTCTTCTCCTTGCCACATAAAGATCCTGAGGGCGTCCTGCTGATACATCAGGGAAGCCTGAACTAAACCACCACCAGCAACACATAAAAAGAGAGCAGAAATAGCATGAGGAGCAGGGACTCGAGGGTGTTTGTTTCACATGATGCCATGAAGCCAAATACTCCTGGCTACAAAAAGCATATGCGAAACACTACTAGTGTGATAAGTAGGACACATTTTTACAAATTTAAATAAAACACTGAGCATCACTGAAATCAGCTGGAACCTGTTTGATATGTTAGTCCACAATGACGGCTGGACAGCAGTGATAGGGAACTTCAAAGATGCTGAAAACCTTCCTTTTGAAGCTGCCAGACTGAACACTACCTTTTTATTACAGAAACTGCCTCCCCTCCCCAAGTGGAGAGGGCTCATTTGACTGTATTGCAGATTAATACAGAAATAAAATATTCATGGACGGGTTGACAACATACTTTAGTCTGGATGTGGAGGGCTGATCTCTACAGAAATAACTCTGTCCAGGGTTTCTCAGCCTTTTACTCCTCTCTCTAGAAAGGCAACAATGGGAACAAGTAATAGCAAGTTCTGTGATGAGTAGATCTGCTCAGTGGAAATTACTTTATTTGGATACTTACATTGCCTCTCTTCCTGTCATAACTTGACTGAGACAAGCTTACCTTTATGCAAGCACCACACAATAACTTTGTTGTCACCAAATCAAACTGGATTGAGTTGAACCAGTAGACAAGGAATGAAATATTTGCATCATCTAGTATTAAATTCCAAAAATGTATACGTAGGAATGAAGTAATACTCTCATACATTACTTTTTCCACTTGAGTCTTGCTTTAAATTTTAAGCAACCTGACAGTATTTACCAGTACCCTAATTCTTGAGGGGAGAACGTTAAGGACTGTGGAATAAGCCTTAACTAAGCAATTGCAGGTAGAAAAAGGTAATAAGAGTTTTAAATACATGATGAATAGGTTTATATGCCTTTTGTACTGAGTGCAGATAGAGAGGCTTTTCTCAGGGGTAATTTAGTCCACCTAAATTAGGTTCCTTTGGAGAATAGTTCAAAGGAGGAGCCAAGCCACTGCTTCTGGTCCTGACTGACTCTGAGATTTGTATCTTGATTTCCTCATGTGAATACTAATGTGCCAGAGGTATATCTTAGATATAAGAAATGTTCCAAAACCTTACGCCTGTATGAGATTTCCCTGTTCTCTGAATCAACTGCAAAATTCTTCAGTGCGTTTCATATTTAAATGTTTACTACTGTAATAAGTATTAAATAGTTTTCAGCCAACTATTCCAGATCAAAATAGCAAGCAACTCATTTATGTCTAATTTGACTATACTGAAGTGATACTTAGCTACATTCAACATTTTTGGCTCCATAGTTGAGTAATTTAAGTAATTTGTATTAAACAACGTTAGCATTCATAATTCGAAACAACTTATTTTGACTAGTTACAGGCCAGCTCTTCAACTAGCATGAAGACAACACATAATGCTACTCTTCTCACTACGTCACGTAAACCATATCCACTGGCTTTGAAGACTCCTACTGACTCAAATCACCGCTGAAGACGGAGCCCACAGTTTAAAATTCACTGGAAAACATTTAAGCCTTCAAACTTAATATTTGCTTGTGTTCATGCTATAAAGCTCAATGACTATAATAGTCATGGAAAATTAACGCTGAAGGGGCACAGACTAATTTAGAATGAATTTGTTTTAAACATGGATGAAGACAATTCATTTGCCTGATTGTCTAGAGAAATGAAGTTTTGGATGATGAAATTGAGGCCAGCTGTTGAGAGAACAGGAAACTCAGAAAAACCTGGAAGAATATGAGGGTGAAGACAGGAGTTGGCAATAAGGAGAAAAATGCCCAATATTTATAGGGAAAACATCAAGAAAGCAGGCAATCCGGAGGTGAACCTAAACACTTATTCTTATGAAGAACTGTAAATTAAGTTATTAGAAATTTTCAGCATAAAAAGCATGAATAAATTATTTTTTAAATCTAGTTTATGCTTCTGCTTTATAGTTACTTGGGAACCTTTCAAAATAGACTATCACAAAATATTTTCCGGGTAGAATTTATTTTTTCTGACACATTTTTAGTTTGCTTCTGGAGCCAGACCTACTCTGATGCTGTGTTCTCACCAGTCTCCCATACGGAGATTCAGTCTCAGCACCCGCACTAGGAGGATGCCATATGCACATGGAGTGGTCGTGTCATCTGTTCTCTTCTAGACCTAGGACTCTACCACACATGGGTGGGTTCAAATCTCGGACAGGCATCTTCGAAACTGGAGTTAGCTCAGCAGCTACCTGCAGCAATAGGGGCTGTCTGAGGAGCTCAGCTTTCCCTTTGCAGCCCGCATTTGCACAAAACCCATCAAATTGACTGCGGCCATTATGAGCTTCTAATTAAACCTCTCTGAAGACAAGGTCACAGGCAATTAAAAGGAGAAAAAACGTTAGCAAAAAGAGTAACAGGTCAAACTACAGCAACTTTGCTTTTGAAAACCCTCAAATACCACAGAGCTTTTAAAACAAAAGGAGACACAAGATGCGCTGTGCCTTAGGGTGGTCTCTTCCAGCTTGGCGTAGAAAACACACAGCTTAAGGTCTGTTTCTCCCAAAACAGAAAGCTCGCAAGAGTCTATACCTTTGAGATAGGCGATCGAGTCAATTACATTTTGGTGACTATATCTTTGAAAGAATACTCTTCCATTAATGCATCCCAGAATCATGAGGCAGTTGCTTTACACTGTGACAGTCTCATAGCACAAGCAATTTATAGAATTATAGAATGATTTAGGTTGGAAGAGACCTTAAAGATCATGTAGTTCCAACCCCCCTGCCTTCGGCAGGGACACCTCCCACTAGACCAGGTTCTTCAAAGCCCCATCCAGCCTGGCCTTGAACACTTAAAGGGATGAGGCATTGACAACTTCCCTGGGCAACCTGTTCCAGTGCCTCACCACCCTTATAGTGAAAAATTTCTTCCTAATAGCTCAGCTAAATCTACCCTCTTCCAGTTTGAAGCCATTACCCCTCGTCCTATCGCTACATACCCTTGTAAAAAGTCCCTCCCCAGCTTTCTTGTAGGCCCCTTTCAGGTACCGAAAGGCCACCGCTATTGAAGGAGAGAACATTCCATAGAATCATAGAATGTGTTTGGTTGGAAGGGACCTTTAAAGGTCATCTAGTCCAACCTGAAAACAAAAAGCCTGACTTATGTGTGAAACAGTCTCTTAAATTCCTAACAATGACTTAAAGGAATAAAATAACAAAATAAAACTACGTGGAGGTTAATGTAGCTACCAGATGGGAGACTTAAGAGAAATGCCTGCAGTTAGCAGCTAGTGGCATGAGGAAATCTGAAGGCCAATATGTGCAGACATTATGGCAGATAAGGTAGTGGAAAGTAATCCTCACAATGAGATAATATAGCTTTTTCATATAATTATGATATTTGAAAAATGTAGTAACTTCATTTGAAATATCGACATCTAGTCAGCATAAGCTATAACATTAATAGGCTGAGTAAAGAGAATAAATAGTTTTATCCTATTTAATCATAAATTTGGTTTAATGACCTTTATCTGATTATATGAGCAGCCCAAGCAACAATATTAAATAAATAAATAGAATATTAAAAGATTGTTAGCAGATAAGCTGCTTGGAAATTTCCAAATTAAATGTATTTGGGGGGAGGGAGCTCTATCATTTAACAGTATATACATTTTCAAAATTAAGATGACTGCACAGGTGCTCCAGCTGAGCCCCAAGCCTGTTGCTGCCCCTGCCCATTGCCGTGAAAAACCTCTCCTTGGCACCCTAGTGGGAACCAAAGTATTTTTCAGGAGAGCTGCTGTTTTGGCCCTTAGTCGTGTAGAGTTAACTCTGTCTTTTGATAAAACCTGAGAAACCCTCATAACTAAACTATATTCTCTTTCTTTTGTTATACACCAATAATAGTTGGTATATAGTTTTCTAATGTGCTTGACCTTAAGAATTAAAAAAAATAATGCTAAGTTGTGCTCTTAAGGTTGTATTAAACACAGGTAACAAGTTTCTGTTCCCAGGTGGACACTGCACTACTTCACACAGTTTGTTCCACTTTGCCTCAACAGTCCCATGTACATTCCTCAGCAATAGTACCAACATGAAAGAAATCACAGCCCCCCCCTTCCACCACAGTTTTCTCCCCTCTTTAATTTTGTTTACAGCCTTAATTTCCTGCATAAAACGTGCAAGGTTTTTGTGCAGCCAAACCTTGAACTGAATTGGAGAACCTATTCACTTACAGCAGAATTTTTTGAGACATTTTGGGGTTTGGGGTTTTTTTTTATTTTTCTAAGCAAGATCAGTTCCCTAGTCTTGTTTCCAGCATCATCACAGAAAGCTCTGCTGACATACCAGAGCCGGCAAAAGATTTAAATCAGTACTTCTGCCAAAGACAGACCTTCACCATAAGTCAAGGTGCCTGCTAACTTTCTAAACAGGCTTGATTAGTAAAGCAAAAATAATATATTATAAAGAAGTTCACAAATGCAGGTGTTATCCCAGAATGACACTGGCTGTGTGATCAGGACAGATAATGTTTTATCCTGGCTTATGGATATATTTGCATCTAGAGATCAAAATGAGAATTTTATCCCATTGACAAGTATAGAATCTATTTTTCAATGGGAAAAGAAAGTTACAACATGGGGTCTATCTTTGTAAAAGATTTATATACGTATATATCTCAGATACAGCAGAAAAATAAAATATTGGAGGCAAATAAATGAGCCTTAATATGGGTTAAAACAATACTTTTGTGACTGACATTTTATCCTTGCAAGTTTCCCAAGTCTAAAACACTCTACAGGCAAGTCCTCTACTCTGACATGTTCTCCAGTCCCCTGAGCTTAAATTTCCACTCTTGGAAAGCTACCGACTCAGGTCAAACAGGGCAAGGAACCACTTTCCTCCCCAGCTGGCGATTCCCTAAAGGAAGCACACCACGAAGCGCTGGTCAGAGGTACCTGCTGGCAGAGCTGGGCTGGGTACCCTCAGCGGCAGCAGCTGCTGTGCTGTCCTAAGTGACTGCCACCCCCACACCCCCATCCCCACTGCAAGGCTCATCCTACCCTGCACCCTAAAAGGAGCTCAGCTGAGGTTCATCATTTTCTAGATACATTTGCTTTTGGTCTTATATTACCTACTCAAGTCTGTATAACCGAGTGTATGACAGACGCGTGGTATTTTGCTAAAGAATTTTTGCTATAATGGTAGTGAAACAACATCTATATTGAAGATTCAACTTATACACATCCATCTCACAAAACAAATTTTGTATGCAATAAGAACCAGAAAACATTATGTATTTCATTATATATTTAATCTTGAAATATATATCATATTTGAACTTATAGGTATTCATGTTTGCATAGAAAAATGAAAAAATTAATTCTGATATTCACAGAACAATGAAATCCAGATTTCTATAGAACTGCATTCCCGTACCCTCCTTTCTCATCAATATCCCTGGTTTCCCCTTCCATATCTTTTAAGTCACCCTGGCCATACCTTCAGCCTCCTTCCCTGACTTTAACGAGAAGTTTCTCTGAAAATTCTCGTGCACCAATTGCCAGTCAAAAAGCCAAAGAGAGTAACACTGGTCTTTGAACCTTGTGTCAGACAAGACATTATTTTGAGCTTCTCCATCTACCTTTCATGAAACTTGTCAGAACTGAATGTTCCCAAGATTTTTATCTTCACGTCCTCCCCCTGCCAATTCAGGATGGAATAGGATAGTGGGTTACAGAAGAGAGAGGTGGAAATTGCTACAGCCTAAACCTTACAATTTAAGAAAGCAGAGTTTCTCCCTTACACAAACCACAAGAACAGATGCTGAATGCTTTCTCGCTGCCTTTGCAGCCTACTGAATGTATTTGTTTGGGAAAATATAAATGACAAATTGACTTTTAGATTAATGGCCACCATATTGGTGATGTACAAATCACTTTTAACAGCCACTATTAACTTGGTAAAGAGAAGCTTGCTAACTGCTCTTTAATTAAGTACACTTAATGACCTTAAGGGGATTAGTAGTCTTGTCTGATAATCAATAAGCATGGCGAGATTGCTGCCCCATAGACAGGGGCTAGAGAACAAAATTAATCTGTGCAGATTAGTTCTACCTAGTTTGGTTTGTTTGCTAAGACTATTTCAAAATTATTTCTGTTTAATATATTTAATGGAAGATGTTTTGCACAAGATTTTTCCTCATTTAGCCCGTGTTAAAATGGCATACGTGCTCGTTCAGAAAATCCTGTATTCTGAGCAGGAGCTAGTGCAGATCAGTTTAGAAGAAATTAAAAAAAGAATTAATACCCATGTTAGAGTCTCCAGAGAAAGCCAGAGACTGAAGGAAAGGACACTGAACACAGTGCCTAGAAGACATCGGGTGAAGCATTGTCCCCACAAAAAGATCGCCAGAAGTGGCAGAATTCTTGCCTGCCACTGCCCAAAGCCTGAACTGCCCTCTGCCTGTGCCTGCCTGTATCTGGGTTTCCCTTCTTCCTCTTGCTTGGGCCCCAGCCATTCCAGCAGCCAGAAGTAGCCATGGGAGCACCAGATCTCAGTGCCTTTACTCTCACCATGGTCCCCATTCAACAGCAGCAAGTAGCGAGCTTTTCGGATGAAATGCTACTTGTTTTCTGGGGTAGCTGGAGACCCTCCACCCATCCATAAACATATACGCTTCCATAACCTGGCCCTCCTCAGCTCCTTGGAGACACACACTGTCTTTTTCTCCTCCTCCCCCCTTCACTGCCCAGACTTCCCTTTTCAGCCCTCCACAAAATACTTACAAATTCAGGCTCTAGCAACACCAGTTCTGCCCAACTTAACCTATTAAATGCAGTTATTCTGTCCATTCCCCAGCATCTCACCTTTCCGTAGCCAGAACTCCCCTCCACAAAAAGGGTGTGAAGGACTCGGAGCACCAGGAACATCCACCCTTGATAGCCCATCTCTTCTGCTCAAGGCTGCTCAGAGAGTGTGTCGTCCCCACTCAGGCAGGTCTTTCTCCACAGTGGGTGAACTTGGGCTCTCCTTAGAGGAAGCTGCAAGTGTTGCACTCTTCCTTCATAACATGAAAGAGTGTGTTTTCTGGTTGTTACTGGTTATAGAAGTTTGTCCAAACTCAGGGTTTAAGAGAGACGGAGGAGGTGTTCCACATTAGTGATCTGTGTGCAGGACATACTTCAATCCAAGGCAAATTTTGGTCCTTTGCATAACGCCTGGCAATTTTATTCTTCCCATATACTTGGCAAATAGGAGGGAGCTTTTTGCAAAAGATAGATATGGAGGTAGATTTTTTTTTTTTCTCTTATTTTTAAGGTCTCTGTGTCCACCTCAAGATACGTGCCTCATCCCAATACGAAGATTCATCCCTTCAGTGTGAGGGCTGATGTTCGAAGGGTTCAGAAGAGAAGTCAGCAAGTTTTGCACTGCAATAACACTGTAAGCGTAAAATGAAGAGAGAAGTCTGAACTGGCAAAAATATTCTCCCTTCCAAATGATCATCTTTCAGGCACAAATATATACTTATACTTTGATAAGAATTCATGTGATAAGAGAAATAAGCAGTTATGCTTAGGAGTAGTTTATGAACGGTATCGTTGATTCTTCCCTTTTCCCTGAAAATAGGACTCCTCCCTAGCTCTTTCAGTTCAAATGTCATGCCTGCAGTAAATCAAGTGGCTTAATTGTAAGAGAAGCCTCTGTAAGACGTGTATATGGTATATTGACACTTATGCTACCAGAGCCACAGGGGTATTAAAATTGATTTCCAACAAGCTGAGGCCTTCTGCTTTCTAATCCTGTGTCCCACAAATATATATTAACCCAACTCCCTAAACAGGGGTAATTAGCTTCCAAAAATAGCTGCTCATATAGAAGGTAAAACATAGATGTTCATCTTGCCTTCACATAGTTCAGCTTCAGCTGCCAAAGTGCACAGAACAGTTCGCAGACTGACGAGGATTAAACTTTATTGCTCTCAGTTTATAGGAAAGCCCTCACACTTGAGTAAGCACTTGGTACATAGTGACCTGATCAGGATCTTCTCACTGGTATTTGTACCCACCCACCATTTTTTTCTTAATTATGTTTTGCCTCCCACGCAATACTTTAGTTTCTAAGGTCTTTAGATTAGAAGTATTTTCATTGTATGTGCTGATAAAGTGCTTCATCACCCACTCAGTCCAAACAGCGATAATCCACACAGGCTTCAGGATTCCCAGGCTTTTAATCATAGTTAAAATAAGCCACCAACCTGGTCTATTTGAAGTAGTTCCTGCTTATGCCACCATTCCTTTTGGATAGTGGCAGGATAGGGAAAAAGCTGTTGCACCCCAGACTGAATCTAAACGACAAAAAACCCAAGCTCTAAACTACATCCAACCCAACCTAGCAAAAGATAGGTTTGTCTCTTTCTGCCTTAAATACAGGATTAGGACCACCTGTTCCTCAGGCTTGGTTGTCCCAGGGCATCACTCAAACTCATGCCAGCTGAGAGCCAGTGAGGGTAAAGCACCTGGAAGCCTCGTGATGGGCACAGGTGTAAGCGAAGACCCAAACAGCCCCATCAGCTCCAGAGGGGAGCCCAGCTCAGACCCTCCTTCGGTCAGGACAGCAGCAAAGGAGGAAACGGGGCAGGGACAGTATGGTTCTCCCCACCCCCTGAATTGTCCTGCTGCCTAAACAAAACATTAGGTAGACCTGTCACTCTCTATGACAAAATCAAAGAGCAGTGTTCTAATTTTTCTGTTAAGATGCCTCTTTATCCCAGTATCTGCTTGCTACCTCCTTAGCCTTGTGGGCCCAATTCACATTCTGCAGTGACTGAATAATAGTACATGACTATAACTCTTTTGATTCCGAGAGGGGTAGGCTGTGATAAAAAGGACATAACAAAAAGGCAAGCTGGAGTCTTTATCCTCTTTGCTGATGAGTACTCCATTCCTACATATATTCTTTCTTTCTGTCCACATTTGGCTCGCTCTCTCCCCCAGCTGCATTTTCTGTCATTTGTAGGTCTCTCTTCCTCTCTGCAGATTTTGCTTCCCTCTTCTAACGTGGACATGGCCTTTTCATCTTCAGATTCGTCCAAATCCATGGGCATGCTTGATGAGTACTGTTTCCTACCCCTCCTGGTCATGGTAAATCTCTTCATATTAACCAACCTCTGCTCCAGAGCCCCCTTGCTGTTGTCATGGTCTGTACATTTTAAATAGATTTTTTATGTATTTGGTAAATCCTTTCTGATACTCACTGCTTTGCAAAAATGAAGTCTACTGAAAGAAGTGCAGTTTGGCTGGGCCACAGTGCCAAATAATTTATCTTCAAGCTGGAACATCTATTAAGATCATCTGACCTTCATGAATGGCACTGCTAAACTGCTTCAGTCCAAGAAGTGTGTTGTGCTTCACAGGTATTGAGTCACAAGGCCCCTGTCACCTGCTTTGAGACACTGATGGAGTAAACAAAGAGGAATACAGACTCAGAGCCACCTGTTGTAGGAATTTGGTTACCAGGTACCATTCACTGCAGTGTGACCCAACTTGATCCAAAAGTGATAAATTTTCTGTGAATCACGCGATGGTCAACTACCAGATGTTCTCCCCATACAAAAATACCGGTAAGCAAATGGAAGTAGGCAGACAAGTTAGCTTTTCTCATATTTAATATCACCTTCCTCTCCCCAGCTGTTTCTATTGTAAATCTATAAAGAAGTGTTACAGTCCTAAAAGGATGTCGTAGACTCTCTTGTTTTTCTGGGGTAGGATTGCGGGTCCTTTTGTTATGCTGCTCTTGTGAAAAGGTTTTGTAGTGTAAAGTGACTGACCTTAATCTTTTCACATTGGGAGCTGAAATTTTTTTTCCCCTGAATCTTCTGGTTGTAAGACAGAGTCCATTTATATGTAAGATGTAAGAATAGCCTGGCTCAGCAAGTCATTTAGAAAGACATTTGGTCAATGTAAAGGAGCAAGGGAAGGAGGGGGAAGGGATCCCCCTCTCCATTGTACACTTTTGTCATGGTCACCTTGTGAGTGGGTCTCTGTGTCGAGGTGACAAAGGAGCAAGGGAATCAATGTAGGAACTATGTAAAACCTCATATATTGCAAGTATAGGCACGTTTACATCTTACAGCATTATCAAAGTCCATCTTAACAATTTGCCCGAAATCCATCAACGTACCACAATCTCAAATATATCAAAGACAAATTTTTTTTTTGTTGCTGTAGTCAGAGGATAAGATATAAATGGGAGAGGACGAAGAGTCACGGAAAGAAATTGAAGAACTTGTTCATTCTGCTCCAATCTGAGATGCGGAATTGGCCTCAAGAAGCGACCTATTACCTCCCAGAACAGTTTATTTTATCCATCTGTAAGGAGTGGAATACATAGACACAGACAATATTAGTCCTTGCCTACATACATGGACTGATTAGTTTTTTCCCACAGTATTAGTGGGATGTAGGAGCTGATCTCCACCCTGTAGATGGAAAAGAGCCAGTAACTGGATGTCCAAGTTCACATAACCAAAGTAGAGCAAGGCAGAAACTTGTTATTAGGGATTTGCATTCCTTCACCCCATTGCCACCCATTGAAAAACACTCATGGCCGGGTTGCTGGTGCTGCTGTAAGCTATTCACATTGCACTCTGCAGATTTAAACTCCGCAGAAGCAGCCACTGTTGTACAAGGCTCGTGCCGCAGCTTTTACGGTAACTTAGACAGAGAAAAGGAACCAACTCAGGACGTTCCAGAATATGGCTGATCTGAGTCTTCTAGAGCAATATATGACTGCCAGGGTAGGCTGACACTGAGCCAGGCACCTGGGAATGGGGAAAAAACAAAAGTGTCTTTAAACCACAGCAGCGCAGCACGGGGAGTGGGAGAGTGCCACCCTTTTCGGGAAAGAGCCCTTTCAGAGAAAGCTGATGGCACCCAACTCACACGAAGACTGTCGTGACAGCCAGACAGAAAGGCTAAAAATATGTATCTAGTTACAGTGTTCTTTATTTTTCTTCTTTTTTTTTTTTTTCTTTCACAGAGAGGGAGGGAGAATTTGGTAGTGCAGCCTGTAGTTTTTTCTACAGTATGAGACTCAGGTTGTATCAGACCCCGGCCTTTTTCTTTATTAAAAAGCAGGACTGCTTTCTGCATTTCTAGAGAGGCTGCTCTAGATTGTAATGCCCACTCTCAAGCCTGAGATTAGAGCATCTGTAGTGTTCACTAAGTACACCCCTATAAACTTTATGCTGCTACTGTAGGTACTTCTTTCAGATGAAAACAATTGTGTGGGCTGGGGCTCTGAGCACAGAGCCACAAGCCAAGAGCTGTGCCGGGCAGCAGGCTGGGGAAAGTACACTTTCTGCAAGGAAATTATCATTTACCCCCTCCTCCCTTGCCTTAAATCCAGTGTTTTGGGCCAGCATTGGTAACACAGTGCTGGTCCTGCAGAGAGAGCAGGAGCAGGAGCAGGAGGAGCCTGGAGAAGGAGAAGAGAAAAGGCTGGGTGGGGGATTTTCTTTCTTATCACCGCTTTTGTGATCATGGAAAACTACTGTACTATTACACTGAGATTTGACGGCAGAGTGGGAACAACCTGCCGTGAATTAACATGGGCATGATCTGGGACTCAGCCCCAGCTGGAGGAGGTTATTCTGTGCCTGCCACTAAGCCGAACAGCTCAGCCTCAGTGGGCTGCAGACATCTGATTCATTAAGATGTTTCTGTTACGTAGGAAAGGACAAAATATTCAGTGAAGGTTCAGCTGTGGGTAAGGAGGGAGACCTCTGTACCTGGCAAGTCTGTGGGACAATAAGCTTGCAGGCCCTAGGGAAGACCGAAGCACTTCAGTGTCAACATATAGAGATGCTCACTGGGATTCAGACCCAGTTTGTTGTTGTTGTTTTTTGGTTGTTTTTTTTTTTTTTTTTTTAATTTAAATGGGGTTAGCAGTGAAGAAGGAAACTACCGAGAATGTTGTGGAGTTTTTCCATTCAGTACCATCAGGAGCCCTATAGACCCCAAGTTAACCCGAAGATAGCAAGTAATACTGGCATTTCTGTGACTCCTTCACAGCCTGGTATGAGAATTGTGCCCTTATTGACTTCCTTTTACTCCCAGTCCCTCACCTTGTGGACATTCCCAATGAAGCTGTGAAATTACATAGAGCATGGTAGATTGAACTGGAGAGTGTCAGGAGTGCGATCTGTAAAGCTCTTGTAATTTAAAAGTATTTTTCTCTTTTAACCCCTTGCCGTTCACCCTCTAATTCTCTCTCTAAAAAGCATGCTGAAGGGCTGCTGCAGCAGGCTCCCCAGCGCCCAGCCAGGAGAACATCTGTAGTTTGCAAACCTTGCCCGCGTTGCCTGTGAGGAGAGCCTGTGAAGACTCCCATCCTCAACCACGCTGGCTCATGGCTCTGGCCACAGCGGCCCCGGCTCGCTGCCAGTCAGCCCAGGGCTAGTGTGAGTGGCTGAGAGCTTGTGCCAGGGGCTGGGAAAGGCAGTCGAGGGGGGGATCACTCCAGGGAAAGCGTAGCCAGCAGTACACGCCTCCCCACTAAACGCTCCTCCTTCTTCAGGAGCTCCTCCTTCTTCCTCTTAGCTCCTCTAAGAGATGTCTGACCTTTCGATGTGGCACAGGTAACCTGCCCTCGCACCGTTAGCTTACAGGTAGCGCCTTGCCCGTGCTGAGGTGCTACTCAAGTGCCTCCCTGGGTAAAGCATCTTTCAGCAAAGCAGGGTACCAAAATCACCCCCCGATCTTGAGATGGAGCAGCTTTTCCCTAGCATGAACACTCAGGAGATGGGGAAAAAGGCAAACCAGCAAGCAGACAACTAGGCCAGCCTGCTCCCCGTCTTGAGCCCCATGAATGAGAAACGCGGGGTTGGAGCCTGTTTGTAGGGAGACAGAGATGGAAACCCGCAGGACGTCGCCTGCCCCCTCCCAGCTCTGGGGGCTGGATCGAACAAGGCAACCATGGCACTGCCCGGCAGCTTGTCCGTCCACGGGCAGCAACGGTGGCATCGGCTGACGAGCAAGGAGAGGCCACGAGGCAGTACAGAAGTAGAGGATTTGTGTTAAGGCTTCGGGACTGTCTTAAATCTCCGACATCTGCCAATTTAAGTACAGCTGAATCACTGGATAATTCTGCTGGTGGCGCTCCTGGGAACACCCAGCCTGAGCAGAACAATTTTGAAGTAAATTACATGAGCTGGGATTTAGTGTTGTCTCTTTAGCTTGTGGAAGAGATAATCTGGCCCATTTAATGCGGAACAAAATTTGCTCTGTTTCACTGGCGTAAGGAGATAGTTTTGCCTTGAGAAAGCAGCAGTAAATGACTCTGAAGTCCTGCTGTCACTCGTTTGCTGAGCTGCTGTAATATGGAGTGGCAAGGGCTGTTTTCTTGGGCCACTTTCTACATATAAGTAACACTCTTTATAAAGAACACCACTTAGTCTTATGACAAAATTCCTCTAGTGTGACACGAAAGAGCATTGACATCGTTCTTGAAGGCCGGAGAATTTACGGCACAGTTAATTATTAATTTGGCTGGCATTTGTAAAGTAGAAGGGAGTTCTTGTGCTTTTCGGCCATCCTCTCAGTGTGTAAATCTCTTGTATGGCTGCCATAATAATATTCCTGCAGCTATGTTGTCACCTATTGTAATTTTTCTGCTAATAAGAAAATTTAAACTAACCAGGAATCCTAAATTTGGAGACTAGTTGTTTATTTCAAATATACTCTAGAGAAATAATAATGCAGTTCTGCTCTGAATTTAATTTAAACAGGAACAGGCAAAACAAATCTCTGCGGAGGGCATTTGACAATAATAAAATATTTCTCCCAGCGGGTGAGCTGGTAGCAATTGTATTGTTGCCATCAAAGCTCACGTTTCAGCAGGTCATTACCATCATAACAAGCCCTTGGACCAACTGGCATGGACATGCAACATTGAGCTCCTGATGGGCACATTATTTCAGACCTTTAACTTCACGGAGAACAAGACAAATACTCCTGGGAACGGAGGATTATATTTTGAAATTCCTTTCTTTTCTGTTCTGCTTAATAATAGGAGCCTGCGTGTAATCAATCTACCGCCACTTGCTTTTTTATATTAACGGAGATTGTAAGGAGCCAGGCTTGGGAATCCAAACGCTAAGAAAGAGCGGCCTTAATCTTACAAAATACTAACGATTAGCATGGCCGGGATGTGGCAACACAAACACTCCTAAACACTCGTGAATAAAAATGTTAAAAGCAAATAAATGCACCCGTATTCTTTTCTATGGTTACTTTCCCCCCACCCTTCTTTAATAGCAACCACAAGGAGAAAGTTTATGTTAGAGACGCCCTACACACGCAGAATCAGCATCTTATCAGACAGGGAAAACACACGCCTTGTGATGCAGCTACAGCAGGCAGGCTGGATAACGAAGGATATAGTAATTAGCAAAGTGCCATATGAAATCAGAGGCCTACATTACACAAGAGATATGAAATGCAAAGTAAAGGAAAGGTGCAAGTGAAAAAAGCTGTTAAGGAGAATAAACAAAGGCTGTAGAAAAAAAAAATTCAGAAAACAGATGGAAGCTGTCCCATTCCTGAGTTTGGTGCAGGAGCCAGGACAGGTAATATTAAAAAAAAATAAGAGATGTTTTCTGCTGCAAAAGCCTGTACACAAAAAAAAATCTCAGGTGTTTTTGTGTTTAGGGTTTTGGGTTTTTTCCCCAGGAGGGTACTACCGGGCAATGCTGCAGGAGGACACTTAAAGATGTGCAGCACGGGGGCTTGTCCCACTAAGGACAGTATTTCCATCCCTGTTCTCTTTCAGAATCCATCCTTCTTTTGTTTTGTTTTTGGTGGTTTGGTGTGGGGTTCTTTTTTTTACATATTTAACCTCTTTTCATATTTCAGCAGCATTGGCTGTCCATATTAAGAACCACACATAACTGCATGGGTAATAGCATTGACTGACGCACGGTATTCATGCCATTCCTTTCTCTAAGGAAGGGTCAGCTGGAGGGACCACATCAGACCGCTTCTATTGGTGTTTGCCAGACTTTTTCACACTGTGACCTCGCAAGGTCAAAAAACCAAGCCAACCAAACAAAAGCACCAAGTTAGGTGGTTACTTGGATGTGAAGCTCCAAAGAAAACTTGGAGCCCATCAGAAATCCCATGCCAATTAGTAGCCAGCTCAGCAAGAGACACATTTTCCTTTTGCATCCATACTGTCGGCATTGGCCAGCTTGCAAGGGGACGTGGGTGCCAGTGGGACAGCGTGGGAGGAGCGGAGCGCTCCACGGCCAGGCTGGCGCCGCGGTAGGGGTAGGAGGCCGTCAAACAAGCAGCTACGGTGGCAAAACCATGCTCTTGCATTGGGACGGCTTCTTTTATTGTGGGGGGGACATGACTAGGGGAGGGGAAGGGCGATGTGAGCCACGTCAGTCCACGTCTAGTTTCGCTTAGCAGAGCCATATCCACAACGGGAAGAGTCTGTCGCTTTGCCATTTCCTTATTTGAGCTGAGTGGCGCTGCTGCAGCCACAGGCTGGGGCTGCATCAGTCGAGAGCTGTAGCAGGATGCGTTGGTCAAGCTACGAATGCCACCGCCCCAAGCCCTTTTATAGTTTTCCTTACAGATTAAGTAGCTATTTTCATAGTTTAAGAGAGGTTTGTGCTCCTAGGCAAATCCCCCAGGGATACCTACTGAAACATTTCTGCCTACCAAAACGTTTCCGTTGGATTTCTCTGTCTGTCCTGGCTCTACTGCAGAGACAGCGTAGGGAGAAGACAGAAAGAAAAAAACCGAAACAACTCTGCAGAGTTGCGTCCCTCAAAGTGGCTACATCTCAGTGTTCCCTGTATTTGCTTTTCTGCGGTGCTAAATTTATGATTGTACAGTGCTTCGTGATCCTCTCGTGGAAAGTGGTACAGAAATACCATGGTTTTTTAATTGCCTGTGAAAACTTTGAACCAGCGAGTAGATACAATCACATGTGGAGGAAGGCTGAGTGCCGCTGCTGACAACTGGATTTTTTTGCCTTCGTGTGTGAAAAATTTGTAACACTACTTGTTTCCCTTTTAAGTTACGGTGCAGTAATACATTTTCTTTTGAAGAGGTACTTTGCAGTAATTCAAAATCAGAACACTAAAAAAGGGGGGAAAAACCAGTTCTGTGCACGCGTACGTATGTGCGTATGTATGTATGGCTGTGTACACAGCAGCGTCAGCACTACAAAACCAGGTCTGACCTCCTTTGAAGAGACCACGCAGGGTTCATCTTCCCATTGTTCTGCCACTCCCTTTACTCAAAAAACCCCCGTTTGCTAGGATAGTTAAAATACAGACGGCACTGGTAGCAGGGAAGAGGTGCCCTCCCATTTCAAGGCATATTGCTAGTGAAAGAGTGCGAAGCACAGAAAGCCCCTGGCGCTGCCCCGGTACCTTGGCTGAAACAATTCCCGTCCCTGAGCATCACCGTGCTGTGCAGCAGCCTTTGCGCCATCAGCCAGAATCTCCAGAGAGCGGCCAGCAGCGAAGGTGAGAAATACGTTGGCAAACACAACGAGAAAATACTATCAAGATAGGCTAAAAAGCAAGAAAAGCACACATTAGCACTTCTGTGATGGTTCCAGAGGGGTCCAGAGGAAAGAGGGGCTGACCCCGAGCGAGCGACGGGGGCTGCAGCCTTTCAGAGGTAAAAGGCTGAGAAGCCTCTTACTGCCAGTTTGCAGCCGTGCCTTTCACCCCCCTGGATCTTGACGACTTATCAGTGCTCTTCATTAACACCAATCTATATTATTGCTCCAGTGGCTATATACTTCCATTCAGAAAAGCTGGATCAAATAATACAGATTTTTAATTTTTTTTTTTTTTTTTACCCAGAACACATAAAAGGAGCCTCCTGCAGTAGGAAATGAATGATAGACTCGGTTGTTGACGGAGAAAGCAAATAAGTACTTCTAGATGATATTCATGTGATCCTAAAATAGTGGGAAAGTTTTCTTTTATGACATTGACGGAGAGGCAATGATTTTGAGTAATGCAAGTTGATGCGAAGATGCTTTAAGATTAAATAAGTGCTATATAAAGGCCTGCCAGCCTGAATTCTAATGTGCTATGAGACATTTTGCATATTTAAGAGTATGCAAAATGTCTTGTACCACACTGGAATTCATTCTGACAAGGCTTTATATAGCATTTATTTACACTCATATTGTACTTTAAGGGAGAAGGGATAACGCTGGCTCCTCTTTGAATGGAAGTAACAAAAGGTGATGCTAATTGCTCCGTTTCCTTCTCCGAAAAAGAAAATAAAACCAAAAAAACCCCACAACACAAAAAATAAAATAAAAGCAATCAAAAGTGGAAGCTTGTTTAATATTGCTCTACCATCATCCTGAAAGGCATAATAATTTGAGTTACACATCTGAACTGATTGGAGTTACAGAATCATATCTCCTTTTTGCATTTAACAATATATACAATATAAAATAAATACATTTACACAAATGGACATTGGTTGGAGCACACGGTATGATACACATCACAAAAATATACAGTTGATTGCTATACAGATGTGAAGCCCATCTACAGCTATAGACATGTTTGTTTTTATTTGTTGTTTTGTTTCATTTTTAACTACTGGCTATTATGCAACTCCTGGATTATTATAAGCAGTTTAATTTTTTTTGTCCTTTTGCGATCTTTGCACGATAAGACTGCCATAAAATGTTTTCCTAGGCAGGTAAACAGAGACGCTTAAATAATTAAAATACAATCACCAACACCCATTTTCTCTTCTATAAGAAAAATAGCAGTTTTAATTTTTTATATCTTTTTATGTTATCATTTAAATGCAAAATAGTGGAATAAATACAACAATCTGATCTGATTGAAACAAACGTGTAACTTCTGGGAGTTACACAATCATATTGCTTTAAATAAGAAAAAATTAAAAAATGAAGCAAAAATAGAAATTAAATCGTTATGGCTAAAACATACACCCTTTGAAATTTTCCCAACACTTCACATTAAGTAAGTGGTCTTGAAAGAACTCTTCTCCAGCAAGGTTTAAGATGAACAACGTTATAAAGCCCGTGCAGTTCTTTTAGCTATGTTTCAGGTAATGCTTTTACAGTCTTGAGATACTTGTTCTTTTGCAGCTCCAAAAAATTACGGAAAATGAAAACTAAAGTTTGCACCGTGTGCCTTTAACACATCGCCATTTTTTGTGTGTTTTTGTATACTTCTAGTCGATTGGCTTTTGACCCTGAAGCCCAAGTTCTTTAATGTGATACAGCAAAAACAATATTTATATTATATATTTATATATATATAGTGTACTTGAACAGTAGCAACTTAAACCCTGCACAAACTTTCTGGAAAATAAACTTTTTTTTGCACTCTTACATATATAAATAATCTTATAGAATCAGCACCTTTTTCCCAGGAGTTGTATTTTTTTTTTTTTTTGACATTTTTCAAAAGGGATGTGCCAATTTCTGAACTCCTATCACAGCTATAAATTTCAAGTTATTGACCATCTGAATGAATTGCTAATGATGATTTACCTAGAATCACACTACAGTCACTTCTCTACTGAGAAAACACAATCTACAATATAGTCCCATATAGCTAATGATAGATACACAGTTTTTTTTCCTAGCACGAGGCCGACGGAGCATCAGCCCATTGTTATTTTGTTTAAAGCACACAACGTAGCGATAGTTTTGGAAACTTTTCCGCACCAAAAAAGTTTTGCAACAACACAGAGCGAGTTAATAACAACATCTGAGAGATGATTGAATAAAAGCTATATTTACAGCGTTTAAAAATTAGACTTATCTATAATCTTGAAATATTCAAAGTTTTATTTCTAAGCTATACATTGGTATTCTATAATAAACTGTTACAGAAATTATCCCTTGTTTTGAAAATATTATGATTTCAATGTGTATCTGTTCATAACGAGTATTTGTTTGGAGTTTCGATCTCTTAATTATTACTAGGAAGAACCTTATTACCGGTAAGGAATAGAATATACTACTGTAATCTCCTGAGGAATTGTACATCCAATATTGTCTCTAATTCTACCCTGTGTCTATAAGCACACACCACAAGAATCCAAACACCACAAGAAGAACAAGACAACAGTCTTTGAATGCAACATAAAAATTCAGAAAAGCACAGCAAACATGAAACATTGAAAAGCTGAACTACATTTCTTTTGTTTGTTAGGATTACAATTTTAATTACATCTGTGTACATAGAATAAGGATGTTCACATAGTACAGGGAGCAGCTACTAACACTGGTACATTGGTATAGCATTTGATGGAGGTTATTGTTTATTGGTTATTTAGCGACTGTAGTTTTCTGGGGGCATCTAATCGGTTTATACATTAGATTACACCTCGTAACAGTCTTGAAACTGACTGACTTTCATGCTGTGACAATACTGCTTGAAAAGCACATATACTGGTTTAGCTACTTGTTAAAGATTGCCATTTACAAAATAAAATCTAAATCAATAAATAAGGTATAGAAGTGTTAAATTCTTCAATTTGGTCAGAAGTCTACTACTCTGATTTCTTAATTTTGCAAACGTCGGCATTTGCCTTATTGCCTCTAAGCTACTACTGGTTCATAGGGTTTTTCTGCGTGTGAGGTTACAATTTTGCAAACAGGCAGTATCTCGTTCATTTGCAACTGAAGCAGTTAGAAATCACGTAGCAACTATACCTTTGTACAGTCGCTGTCTCCTAACACCGTTACAGATTGGTATTCGACACGGAGGATTTCTATGTTAGACTACTCGGATATACTGTAGGTGTAATCTAATCCTTTGAGTCAGTGAACATTTAGTTATAAACTGGAGCTCATGTTAAGAAACTGGATGTTTTGGACCAGACTGGCACACAACATAAATTGCATCCGTGATAATATGCACCTTCCCTTCAACTATTGCTTTAGTAAGATAAATTCCCACATTAATAAATGGCTGAAAACTGGTAAAGCTGGTACAAAAAAATCTCAGTTAGTAAGAAGAAACAAAACATTTAAAAAAATCTTCCTTCAGGATTCATTTGTCCTTCATTATTGTTCATCATTGTTCAAGCCAGCACAAAAATGCAGTATTTCTTTCTCTTTAGTATTGCATGAATGAATAAAGCTTAAACTATTCCCTGAAAAAGTTACATCGTAGCTAACCTAAGAAATATCTGGAAGACTTGAAAAAACAATTAAGGAATCAAATGGCTGTAACTGATCTAGATGGAAAATGCAATGATAAGAAGCAGCCGATGCATCGTCGCTTAGTCGTCTAATTAGAGACTGCTCCTATGAAATCTAATACTGCATTCAGTCAGTTCATCGTGTTGTACTGTACTGCTAGGTACGGTGGTTCTCTCTTTGATTCCTTTGTCATTGGGGACATTATGGTTCATAATAAGTTCACTGGCATCCATATTATGGATTTCCATCCTTTGGCAGGCCTGGCTTCCATCTCTCTTCAATTAGAGACCTCTTTTAAAAAGTTCAGCAGCAAAGAAAAAAAGAGAAAAGGGAAAAGGAAAGGAAAGAACAGAAAGGAAAAGAGAGAAAAGGAAAAGGAAAAGAAAAACTGCATCAGAAAGACACAGAAGAAAAAGTTGAAAGCTGCTTCACAGTCTTGCTGCTAAGTATCAGTGCAGTCATTTTTTCCTTAATTAAACACTAAGTTTCTTTGCCATTATTATCCTGTTTATTTTCCCTTTTTTTTTTTTTTTTTTTAAAACGTGCATGATGGGAAAGCCCATGATGCTTTAGTCAGACCTTGGCCTCCAGCATTTCCAAAAAAAGTTTGTGCATGGGGACTTTGCCTTCCAGTTTGATGTTGTAGAAATGCTGCACAGCCTTGGTGGAGGTTTGCCTCAGAAGCGGGAGAGTCATCAACATCTTGCCTGCGCGACGTGGGTCTTCCATGTGCTGCCCGGCCTCGTAATCCTGCAGAGCCTCATGTAAGACGTCCTGAAGTTTCTGCACTGCCTCAACATCCTCTATGTGCATTGAGTCTGCAAAACAAAGCAGCGACAGGGGGTTTCAGTTTGGTGTGCCAAAAGTCACGTCACTCTATGGCTGCACAACACTTTCACTAGTTCTGTCCATCCTCTTTCACAAAGAAGGAAGATAATTACCCACTAATTTCTATACTGACCTTCAGGAAAATATCCGAAACTGCTGTGGAACTACAAATGTACAATTAACTCTTGGGTAAGCAATCCTTCTCCTCATCTACCTCAAACTAGTAAAACGGTCGCCCTCGCTGCTCCATAAACCACCTCCCACAGTTACTGCTTTGAAGAAATGATAGTGCCGAAGGGCTGTATGAACTGAGGCCTGCGCTTTATCAGGGAAGCAGGAATGACTGCCCTGCTACGGAAAAGCTTGGTAAAATTTTGTATCAGGCTCCAAGGCTGTGGAGTCGGAAGCCATGGTTGTTACCCCACTGCTCAGGGATGCTAATCACGGGATTAGGACCACTGCACCGACACAAGGGAAAAGTGGGTTTGAGGTGACTTCCTGATAGGTTTAGCAAATTTTTTCTCCCTCAGGCACACTTAGACAGACAGGCAACACTAAATACATTCCCAAACAGCTTTTTCTCTGTGAAGCTAACGTCTCCTACAAGGTGTAATCCTTCTCTCTCACCCACTCAGAGGGTGGTTTATCTTGTTATTGTCAGGGTTTTGCATTTTTTCTCAATCACTCAAAGTAAGCACCTTGCCCTGTACCTTTCCAGGTGAGATGTTTTGGTGGTGTAAGTATTGAGTGACAAGCCTAGACACAGTGCACGCGAGGAACTAAACTAAACTGCTACGTGACCTGGAAAGATTAAAGCAACAGAAGTGTGAAATAAAAAGAAAAGATCTAACTGAAATAACTGTGAAACCCTCAACAGCACAGACACAGAAAGGGGCGATGTCCCTGAGAACTCGCAGTTACTGGACTATGCTGAGATGACTTCGGACGAGCAGCCCTAATTCTCTGACTTTTATGTAGTCATAAATGCCAAAAAAACACTGATGTGGTCCAAAGTGAGGTGAATGCAAGTAAGGAAGAACAGTCATAGGCGAAAGGGGCCACCAAGCAGCTCCTATCAGTGACCAAAATTTGGATAGTCCACAGAACCTACAAAGCCAATAGAACACCATATGAAAATATAACTGCTGCGAGGGAGTACCAGTCCTAGGGAGAGGCTACACTGTGCAAGCTTAGCTCAGGGTGAAACTGGGACATGGCATTATTAAAGCATATCCTTGAAAACTCTAGTTACTACAATGCTGCTTTGCATCTTAATTTTTGGTTTTGTCATAAAGCTCCTGTTCCCAGTCAGAATAATGGCTGAGGAGTTGGATGGTGAAGAACCCACTTCTATCATCACTCCAAGCCCTGTATTAAGCAGTCTGATGGCCTGGATCAGTATTTTGACAGAGTTTTACCCTGTTGATGATAACAACATCAAATTTTGCACGTGCTTCAAATATCTGAATTACATTCAGAGAATTAAGATGCATCTAAGATTCATTTCTTAAAAGCTGACACGCAACTATTTCCTCAGGTAATTACGCCAGATAGTAAATACCTGTCTCTTTTCAAACACAAACATATTAACTAAAACACAAACCAGTAAGTAACAGGTTAACAAAAATGTTCCAGCTTCTATTGTCAAAACAAATGTGCAAATTGAAAAGAAAAAAAAATAAAAGTTACAGCTCCCGCTCTAAAACAGACACTTAATTATATACAAGTTTGGATCATTTAGCACGTTTTATTGATTCTGATGACAGTTTATCTGTTAATTACACATAATGGAGTCCTATGGGAATTTTACATGTTTAATAATTCTGAGTCTTAGCGAATACATGCTCTAAGAAGCACGCAGTTAAGGCACACGCTGCAGGGATGTGATACTGCACATCAAGGTGCACTGTGCTGAAAGCAGAGGAACGCAAAAATCTCTCTCTTAGGGAAAAGGAAGGCTACAACATTTTAAAAATGATGACAGGGAAATTCTACCTCCAGCAAAATTTAGTTCTAATTAATGTTAGACCATTCCCCATATCCATACATTTTTGATAGTTTTCTAATACCGCAATTCTATTAAATAATTCTGTGTCAGTAAGAGAAAATCCCTGAATTTTGTGTCCTACAAACAGATGTAATAGATACAGACATACTAACACATACATAAAAATCTGACTATGTCTTAAGCATAGTGTCCAGCCACCGGGCTTAATTTGGAATGCAAATTCCAAACAAACTGCCATCTCTACTCCCTGATTCTTTACCAAGTCCTTGGATATTCACTGTTGTGCTATCGAACACACAATGTGCCACTCCAAATAATGTTTCCATAAACCATGCACAGTTTGTGCAGAAATTACACATCTTTTCTGCCTCTCCCAAGAACCACAGTGCCAGGGACAGATTTGATTGGGATCCAAATAGGAGCATTTTAGCAGCAACAAAGTGCTTGGTGAGTCAGACTGTTCTTGAGAAAGTTTTTTTACACCATACTGCATAAAGAGAAGGTATTTCTTGAGAACCTCAGTTCTTAACCCTGGTCTGGTTCTTCCCAGAATCAGTATTTGTAATTGTGACCATGTTTGAATTTGCAAATAGATGGATGGAGTCCAGACTTACACATTTTTTGTGCAGAGATGAAACTTCCCTGAGATCTCTGGATGTGCAGTTTGGATAGTAATTTGGCCTACAGCATTGGGAATATAAATGCTCTACGTATTTCTTACACAGAAATTGAGAGAGAAAGGAAAAGAGGAAGAGAGCACCTGCAGAAAATGCAAGAAGAATCAAAACCTGCCCTCTGATACAGCTATTACACTCCACGCTCTCAAACTCTTCCACTGTGTGGACAACATCTTAAAACAAGGGATCTTATCCTCTCCTTGCAGGGGTGATTGTATACCATCCCTCCGGTAAACGGAGCAATTGCTTACACGGAAAAGTAATAGTAGTAAAGCATTTAATGTATTTGTTGCTGTCTTTGAAATCAATTTAGCAGCTGGGAAGGTGGTGACCAGCCAGCTCTCCACTGGCCTAACACAAGCACTCCGCTGCCAAACAGTGGTTCATGGTGCAGAGTTGAGGAAGCCGTGCCTTGGGCAGCGGGCTTTGTCACAAGAAATGGGGTAAGAAAAAACAGCAGAGGGAGGGGCACTTCCAAAGAGTGATTAAGACTTCAAACTGTTCTTTTAAAATGGCGATTTAACTTGAAAGATTTAAAAATGATTTAATCAAATTACTATGACAATTTAAGTTCCCATTTACAGAAAAGATTCAAACTCATTTCAGCTTTAACCATTCTAGGGTCTGCTAATGTTTAAATGCAAACTCACTAAATCTGTGCTATTTAATTAGACCATGATTCAGCTCGCAGATTGCTCAGGAAAATATTAATCTCTACAAAGATCCTTCTTCAAGTTTTAGCCTTGCAGTCTGGAACTTCCACTTTATTCTCGATATTAAACGACTGTAGATCTTAATCCCTGAGGCGTAAGCCTTTGAAAATAAGGAAAATGGTTGAAAACGCTGAACTAGCCAGGGGGAAAAGAGGAGGAAAAACAAAAGAAAAGAGAACTCTTTTCAGTAACTACAGACTGGCAGATGTGAATTCAGAGCAGGTTAACTTACTGCTGATAAACCCAATCCACACTAGTAAGAGAGGGCAATGTCAACAAGAACTGCTATAATTTAAGGAAACGCAGAGTCTGTGTGACAATCTAGAAATACAGAAATAATTCCACAGACAATATGAAACTGAATTATAAGATAGGTCCAAGGATTTTGAATGTTCTTCCTATAACCAAGAAAAACCCTTTTCTTTTGTTTTTGGGTTGTTTTTTTAAATGGCTTTGTAGACAGTCTGGATAATTTACAATTACCTCCTACACAGGTAATATCCAGAGGAAGCCTACATCCACATGTAATACGCTTAAAAATCAGTGCCTATACAAAGAATAAAATTAAACGGGGTAATTTGAAAGTGTTGTCATTTGAAAGCAAGCAGGATTTGATCGTAAATGTCCTGCAATAAAAGGATCCCAAGCTGGTGAAACTGAAGAGCTCAACAGACAAACACAAGACTTCTTGATACAATGCACAGCTGAGAACATGGGATTTCAGTCTAGAAGGGGGGGGAAAAGTTGTAACTGATCAGTGCTGCAATGGGAGAGCGTGAGATCAACAAATGAGGACACGGACTCATAGAGCTCTGCTTTGAGAATCTTGTTTTAGCCTTGTGAATGCTTTATTTCACCATCACAGGATGGGAAACCAGAATTGTACCTCTTCTGACCAGCCAATTGATTGTATCATTGTGCAGAAATGGGAGACAACTAGAGTGCTCGTCCAAGAAAAACACCACAAGGTCTGGACAGAAATTCAGATTACGCTCTACCTCGCTTAAAATACAAGCTTCATCTCAAATGCAGCAAATAAACATCCAGCCAGCCAGGAACCATTTATAACACGCCAGAAAGGGTGACAACTAGCTAAAGACTGGAAAGCACCTGATCTGAGGGCAGGGACACGTCTTAAAATACTTCTCTGAGGGAAGTTAAAGGCTGGTATGTATGCATTTTGTATGTAACATTACTAAGAAGTGGCAGAAACCCAGAGGTCTCAAATGAAGTATTTCTTCATGTCAGAAAAGTCAGGAAGCATAAAGGAAGAAATTATAGTGAATCAAGCAGCAGGGAGTATGCAGCAGTGAAGAGACACATTAAGATGCCGATAAAGCATATCGGAGAGGCAAATATCAACAAGTACTTGAATCACAGCAATCGCTGACATTTGTGATTCCATATAGCTGAGCAGTTCACAAACCCAAATCCGATAAATCAGTTCAGAAAGTTGTAGGATCCTGGAAAAACTGGCTGGGATGAAGAGTCAGAACAGCAGGCAAAACAGTTTTTGCTTTACGTAAAGACAACAAAATCCTAATCTGGATTATGTCTCAAATAAGAGGAATTTATTATCTAGATTGTACTGCCAATCCAAAAACCCCACAAAAAACACCTCAGTGTTTATTGACAGTGGAACTGTTCTCAGAATTCCAGAACCCCTTCCGCTCCTGCCTGCAATGTATGCCAGATTTACACAGGGAAACTTGCATTTTTGCAAAGTGCTTGCCCACACTGTGTTTCTGTATAATTTTTATGAGAAACACAACACAGTGACATTTTGAAAAGCACATTGCTTAACATAGAAGCAACCCATGGAAATTGTCCCTCACACAGCAAGAATTCCCATCCTTTTGCAGTCTAGAATTGAAATTGCCCCAGATACTTACTTTGGTCCTCCCTGTGTAAGGTCAACAAATATACCTAATTATGACCACCTATTTACCTGTCTTTCCTAAACAGAACTATTTGCTGGCATCTGCATGGTTAGGCTAAGAGACAAGCACACAGACAGAGTATTTTCCCTTGCAAAAGAGTATGGCAAAAATGGCATGACATCTGGATTATTTTATTGGAAACAGACACTTCAATCGGAATGTATGTTGGAAATGAAAGAGGAAATAAACTACGAATTCCTCGTCCATAGGAATTATAGGCAGTAGAAACCAAAGAAGTAAACCAAAGGCTTGTATGATTGATTGTAGTGAACAAGGTCTTATTCTGGATTGCACTGGTTTGGCCTACTTTTAAGGAGAGACATAAAACTGAAGCCTCAAAACAGTTTTTAAAACACAGTAGGAAATGAAGATGTAGCAAGAAGAGAAATGACTGTACAGAACACACCTATTTATTTCAGGGGCTAACTGGATTAGCAGTGTACTAAAACCACAGGCCTAAGGTAAATTAAAGGACAGTAAACCACCTAATTTTTATTCCTGAAATGCCTTACTTTCCACTAGGCTAGGAAGTCAGAGTAATAAATAACGGAATATTCCTGCAATGCAGAACAAATTGCATACTATGAACTGGTTCGAATACCTACTCAACAAGGCTACTAAAACTCTGCAAAAGGAGAATTCGAATGATAGATCTGGGGGGGTTAAGATACCAAAGAAAAGAAAATATTGAAAGAGTGCTTCAAAATCCTTTTTATCCACTATGAGATATAAGTAATTGCCATAATTACCATCGAGAGCCACTAGTTTAGTGCTGTGGAAAAGCAGGATGAATAACAGTGAACACTAGCAATTGCGTTGGTGACACAGCGGTTCATACCGTTGTTTTCCTACCCAGAAAATCCGCCTGTCAGCACAGAGCTGGCCCGTGGCAGACGCAGCACAGTGCTCCCAGCACAGTCCTGCCCCAGCAGTACGGAACTTGGGGCTCCGTCCTCCCGCTGGCCACTGGGCCCGGCCTCGCTTCTTGCCTTTCGTGAGTCCCAGGCTGCTAACGCTTAAATAATATCTGCCTATTTCGTAACTAAATGAGGAATATCTGAAACTTATTCAGTTATTAGACCAACTACCAGAAAAAGAAAAAAAAAACCAAAACATTAATTAAATCTGCTACCATTTGCTTAATACTATCATTAAGCAAATGGTAGCAGAGTTATTTGTTTTCTCTAAGAATTGTGGGTGCCATCTATTTGATTATATAAAAATGGAATATGAGGAAGAAACTGTGTTCAAGCAACATGAAAACTCTTGACTGTAGTGGCAACTTCCTTTTCTAAAAACTTGTTTCTGTGCTGTACCACTCTCTATACAAAATTACATGAAAGAGTTAACAGACCTTGCTATTCATATTTGGCAAAATAAACATTGGTAACACACCATTAACACACAGGTGTATACATATTTCGTATATGCCTAGTCACCACAGATACATTTTAATCATGAATTCTAACACTAACAAGATGTAACTAAATCAATTAAAATTTAAAAACTGACATTCTTAGAAACTAAAAATAGTATGTTGTGACATAAGATAAGCCACCCGTGGAATAAGTGATTTACAGGGTTCTACCAATTAATTTGTATTATGATAACATTATGTAATGGTGATAGCCTAGTGCTCCGAGTACACTCTTTTGGTGGCTGGAAAGCTAAATGAATTGTAAGAATGAACTAATTTTTTTACCAGGATAAATGATCGTGTAACTTTACTGGCTTCCATGTTGATCTGCACTTCATTATGCTAAAACGCACGAGATAGATACTTCTTGGTTCTCACTCCTTAAGCTCTGTGAGGGTGCTGGGTTCTTTTTTAGGAGAGTTATTAAGAGAGACTATAAACTGTGATGGTAAGCAAAGGTCCTTTTCTCCTTCTGTGGTACAGGCTAGACAGCTAGAATTAGCGTTTAAGATTAAATTTTCAACAGTGCATAGGGTTATACTTTAAAGTGCCTAGCATCCACATTTGGGTCAGATTTTTCAAGATGCCAGCAGCCTATTAGACAGATACACATGGATCAGATTTTCAAATGTGCTAATGTATTTTGACGCTCTAGTTCCTTATGTTAGGTCTTAGATGGGAACTGAGCTTCTCTTCAAAATCTGGTCTCGGTTGTGACTCCTAAGCTCTTCTGCAACATTTGGCCTGAAGGCACAATTTAGTCCATACTGATTAGGCAATTTCAAAAAACTGCTCACCTGCAACTCCCTGTTTAGTATTACCTAATCGATACACGAAAGCATTTTCTAATACAAAAGAGACAAGCAGGTCATCTTTTATGCGTTGGAGTGTGCGTGTGCGTGTGTACGCACTTGTGTGCACTTCTAACTTATTTTGTAAATATTTCACCTTCCCTTACACACAAGGAAATAATTGGTACATGCATGTTTTGGAAACCATTCAAAGTTGATTTTCTGCGTGGGTAAACAAAGTGCTTATTGGTGCCAGCTTGCTTCATTTGGGCGGCATGAGGTGGAACGCAGGGCAGTTCCATCCTGCAGCTTCAAGGCACCTACTTGCTTTTATGTAGAGAAGGTAAAGAAAGGAGGAAGGAACTTGTGATACGATCAGGACAAGGACAACGCTGTGGCGAGAAAGACTTCTCCGGAGTTCAAGCATAAAGGCTGTACTAATTACTATTGAATCAATGCAAATGTTTAAAACTAACTTGACAAATTCCATATTAAGCACTATAAGCTAAATGTAACTGTTGAAATCACGCCTGTATAGACTTTAACAGACACAGCACTGAAATGTCTATACAACATTTGTGCTCTTTTATATGTATTTAAACTTTGCTGATGCTATATGCACTCTGTTTGAAAACAGTGACAATCTACAAGGTTGCTACTTCTTGCATTTCTGGAAATTTATAGAAGCGGTGTGGCATTGGCCAACCCTGCAAAGGGAACATTTGATAGCGGCTGTCAGAGAATCTCCCTGAAAAACGGCTCCTCCTCCCTACCTTTCAGAAACCAAATGGCAGGATTATCTCAGATCGGGGACTGCACAAGTAGACTCCGTAGGTCTAAAGAAAAGTTAGCAGTTGGGGTGTTTTAATGCTCACGCTACTGAGATTTGTTGGCCAAAACAAGGCTTGTGGTATTTATTTAAACAAAATACAATCAATATGAAGACCATCTACAATTCCTTTTTCTGCTTCTATACGCCAGCAGGGAAAGTACCATGACACTGTATCATAAATCACTAATGCAGGTACAGAGCTATAAAACCATTTTTGTCTACTGTTTACAGTAGAGGCAACCTGGGAATCTTTCTAGACAACGCGAATATGGCAAAATGTCTGAAATGCCTAAAATTTCATATTATACTTCATCCATTCTCTTTGCAGCTATAAAAAGGCTAATATATTTTAAACCAGAAAAAGAAATAGTGGAAGTTTTAGAATAAAGAAGATGTAGCCACAAAATATATTAAAAAGTGAGTTGCTAACTGTTTGATTTTATAATGGCATTTTATTTCTCTTTTCGGATATAGCTGCATTTACATTAATCAAGTTCGTAGTTATGTGAAAATAATCTATTTATTTTTTTGTCGATAAAAAAAGACAAAAATTTTAATTTTACTTCAATTTTAGCAGCATTTGTAAATTAAAGCGCTAGGGGTCTGATATTATTTGATGGGCTGTAATTCTGCAGGTGCTATTTTACAGCTACAGGTTAGTGTAGCTACAGCTGATAGAAGTTTGGTATCTGCTGCATGTACAACCTGAAGCTGAAATGTTGAATGTCAGCAGTCAAAACATTCTGTTGCACGAGAAGTCGAATGGCTGGGCTGCCTTTTAACTCCTCCTTGCAATAGTTTCATGTTAAAACCGCAATTTTATTTCTTTTAACAAGATGGGGAGTAAATGTTTTCACTTAAATGTGCCCTGAATTTTAGTATGCTGAATTGTATTTATCTCTGACATTATCCTGCTTGCAATTCCCAGCGAAGTTAATGAAGCTACAGATGATTTTGATACACTATATGCACAATGTATGACTAAACTTTTTTTGGCAGCAGCATGTTTTATTATTAGTTCAACACTGCATGTCTTTTTAGGGGGGAAAAAAAAAGATCTGAGTGGTATTTACCACCATATCCCTATATTCTAGCCCCTTATCCTTTTTATCAAACTATAGAAACAGTTCTAATTCAGCCTTTAAATTACAGAATCAAAATAAATACAAAACCCCCTCTTAATTTAGACTCCTAATTCCAGACAATTTTCTTGCTCTGTTCATTAAGCATGACCAATTTTGAGAAAAATCCTTCTTGTAGCTGCAAAGCATCCTCAAGAGTCTATTTACAAGGGTCAAAAATTACAAATAAATCTTCAATTAAAAATAATTTTGAACTTTGAGAGGCATTTCAGCATTTTGTTTATTCTGGAAATAAGATCATATCCTAAAACTAAGGGCAGAGTTAGTGGGGTGGAGAATATTTTATAAAGAAACTAATAAGCATTTTGGCTTTGCATGTTTTTGAATTATATTTCCAATTAAAAATGCAGAGTGCTAAATCACATTACAAAGACAAATAGCAAAGTACAACTTCATTGTTGAAAACAATTTCCCTCCTATCAATCTGAGGATTCACGCATCAATATTGTAGATGAACTGTTAATTACAAAATCAATTAAAAAATTATTTCTAAAAACAGTCACGCGTCCTGGCTCTCAGGGGGGCAATTTGGGCAGAAGGTCTCATCTCACTAGGACCGCGCCAAATCACAAGTCGTCATCCACAAGTAAGCAAAAGCAATCTGGTTTTTCATTTTTCAGCGCGGCTGAGCCCAGCCTGAGATTGATCGTCACATATGGCCCCAGAAAACAAACTGTCAATACCTTGAATGCTGCAGAATTTGAACAAATAGCCGTCCGCCCATTCAAGCCACTCATTGCATCCCATTTAACAGATTTTATTGACAGTTTCCTTCTTGTAATTAAAGGGAAAACTACTGGCCAGCAACCAAGATAAAGTTCAAAGATAGGGTCAAAACAAAAGCAGATGGAGGGGCACGGTGTGACTGTCAATGGAACATAGCATCAGAGCATGTTATTGACACACAGGTATCTAATGATCGGCACGTCATTAAAGAGGGATCTATCGTGAACTTTATGCAAATGCTAAAAGGGACTTAAGACCACAATAAAGCATTAAGGAGACACAAAAGGAAAAACAACAAAGCACAAACGATTTTTACTTATCTGACAGTATGCACTGCTTCAGCACTTTTAAATTCAAATGCAGGAAAAAAATTCTTTCTGAGATTTTTAACCCTTGCTGCACAAGTAATAATTTTTGTAGGAGCATTCTCACAAACGCAGAGGATCCATAAGGTAAGGTGTGGTCCTTGTGAGATTAAATAAGAATTTCCTCCCTCCTCCCATATCCTGAACTCACCCTATCAAATAAATCAGTAGTTGCCTTTAAAGAGATCATATATAGCATATTCTCATGTATCCTTTCTGTTTGTTTTAATTGCAGTGATTAGACTTGCCTGGATTATGGAATGGCTTTAGGAGAACAGCTATATTCATGTGAAAGGATCTTTGCCTGTAAAATACTCTCCAAATCATACAGTGCAGTATTCTCCACTTCCTTAGGAACTTATTCCACAATTCTTCGAACCTGAAAGCTCTCCTCTTAGTTTGAACTGTTTTCTTTGTTGCCTTTTAGGCTAAGGTCTGATTAGCAATCTCTTATTCTAAAACCATATTTAAAACAAGCATGCAGAAAGTATTATGGAGGGGGGGAAAAAAAGTGACATATTAAAAATGTAGCAACCGTCATGCCACTCTGCCAACCTGAATTAGCAAGTGCTATAGCTTTGAGGGTGACAAACTCTTCTTTCTCCAGCTTCATGCTCTTGTATTTCTTTACCAGCTGCAGTATGGCATTGTTAAGGTCAAGAAGGCCTGCCAATTTGGATTGGTCTTCATCCATAATATAATCTTCAGCATATACGAGCTCATCCTCAAAAGAAAGTGACCGGTATACAACACCGAGAATCAAAATCTCCATCCAAGCACTCTGCAGAAGGCTCATCTGGTCAGCTAGAGACAAAGTGGAGAATCCTGAATAGGAAAAAAATACAGGAAAAATATTAAGCACGTTTGGATTTGTCAGAAATCTGCTCCTCTTTTTGATTTATTTTTACATATATTGTGATAAACCACGTACATACTCTATTATTCTCCCTTCTGCTTTTGTGCCTCTCCTCCCCATCATACTACAGGAAAGTAAATCAATATAAAATCAAATGTTTTCTAATCAACGTACGAAGTTATAAACAAATTGGAATTTCCAGGCTCTTTTTGTAAGAATCGTATTAATTTAGGGAGTAGTGCAGTGATAGTCTGCAATTTGTATGATGTCTTCTTTGTTCTGAAATACTCGTGCTTAGTTCTAAAACCTGATGCTGTGAAACAGGGATCTGATGACTCTGTCATCATTACCATAAACCAAGAAGGATCATTTAGGAGAGGAAAAAAAAAAAAACAACAAAAACCCAACAACTTTTTTAAACGGGAAGATTTGATGTTTTCATAGGATTAAGGTGTTTATCACAAAGAGGAAAATTCTCTTTGAACTTTAACCTCAGGGGAAAGAGAAGTAACACCTACCCTCCTCAGAAAAGATGCTAATTACTCCCGCCTCTACTACACTTGCTGAAATAACGGAGTGGCATATTAAAGTGACAACTGAATAGCAGTCACACCATCTTTTTTCTGAGGGCAACTAAAAATTTAATAAATGCCTCTTAATGAATTTAACTTTTGGTCTTTTTTTTTTTTCCCCTGCTGTCTTTCCTAATAGGATCACTAAGAACAAACATCTCTACTGTCTTACTTTTTCAGACTCTTGTTCACAGTACCTGTTAATTTATTGTATCTAACTGCTAATATCCCAATCACATTACGAGCTACAAAACAATATGGGAGAGGAAGCGATTTTCCTGGCCTGTTGGTGAAATGCAGTAGTTTGCCAGTTGGCACCATCAACCACAAGTACTTAATAAAATCATCAAAGGGGATTAGTCAAGCTTTTCTTAAAGGGTCTTAAGACATGTCTGAGGCTTTCATTTAGTTGTTTATGGAGCTGCTTACACGTCCTTTGACAGGGTTCCCCGCTGTAAGAACATTCTTTTTGGCGTTCAATTACACTTAAATGCATTTTTCTGTTTTGAAAGTCGAGAGTTGCAGTCAAGCAGGAATATATCATAAACTCGCAAATCTGCAAGGCATCTACTACAAACAAGATTTTCTCTATAAGCACTAAGCAGCAAAACTAATACAATAAAAAAGAAAACCCCACACCCAAACCACCAGGCATCCATAAAAAATGAAACATAAAACTGGCTGCATGCTCGCTCGCTCTCGTTTTTCTCCCCCTCCTTATTTGTTTTCATTTTCTCTGAGTGTCTTTTGAGTTTTGTGATAGAACTGTAGCTCTCTGCCTTCAAAAAAACCCAATAAAAACTGAGCCAACAACAACAGGAAACCCTGGAAGAGGTGACAATGGAAAATAACACATCTGCGATAAAAAAAAAAATGAGGGAAATGGAGAAGAAATAATCATTTGAAAGGTTATAGGGAGGAATTCATGATTTCAATTAGCTTCAACATTTCTGTTCCTTCCCGTCTTTCAAGAACCAGTTTTTCTGCAGTAGCAGATGGACAGAGAACGTAGCCTGCAGCACCGTCCTGTGACAGCCCCATTCTCCCTCCCAGACACTGCTGTTAGTAAATAGATTTACACATTCTCCAATCTCCACACATCTTTCTGCCGAATAATTAAAAGCAGGATGATTAGTTTATTGAGTGGAAGGAGGAACTTTTTTATTGAGGTCCATCCACGATTTTATCAGGGCCAGCACTTTTACGGTTGTCATGAGGGTGCAGGCATCCAATTTTTCTTATCTGCCTGATTAATACAAACGCTGTTTCAGGACGCATTAATTAACAGATACAAATCTACGTTCTCATGGAAGGATCAATACAGAGAAGAAAAGAGGCATCAATGTGAATTTAGTGCTGATGATGGAGAAGGCACTCTATTGACATTTACGTGCATAGAAACTTTAAAGTTGCAGTGGAGCCCTTTTGTCCCTGTGATTTACAAATTAACAATTTTTCAGGTATAACAACATTTCACACACTTCTGAGGAGTTTAATTAAGCAAAAAGCAATAAAATCAGTTTTGATTAAAAAAAGTTTAACCTGCAATTTATCTCTTTTTCTTCTGAAAACTTCCAACTTCCTTCTTTTATTTATGTACCTATTTTAGTACAAGTTTGTTGGGGTTTTTTGTTTGGTTTTTGTTTGTTAGGTTTTTTTTAATAAATAATGCCATGTTTCAATAACATCTATTGTGTGCCCCAGTCAAAGGAAATTACATATGCCCTGTGAAAGGGAAAAATGGGACGTTGCCTATAATATATTGTATTGCACTCTCGAAAAATCTGCCTTTTGGTGCAGTAAGTACACTAATTGTTTTTATATGAAACATAAAAAAATCAAAATATTTTTTTACATTATAGAAAAACTGGCAAATATAAACCACACTGTTCTGCTCTCAAACAATAAATCAAATAAACATGATTATTTTCTTCCTGATCGAAGTAACTTTCCCTGGAAAGCCTGCTCAGTGAAAGCATGTTTTAACTTTTAAAGGCATCCCTTGTGGGAACACAAAGCTGCATCAAGTTGTAATTAATCTGGTTTGGTTTTGTTTTGATTTTTCAGAAAATGTGAAAGCATCCAGCATGTCTTCCGTATCACACCAATGCCCTTCTAATAGCTGTTCAGCAAGTCACAGTTAAAAGAACAGATTACACAGGCTTATGTATTTACATACAGAGATTTACTGTTAGTTATTTGGAGGAGGTTATACTTATTTCATGCCAAACTCTGCTCTGATTCTCTAGGCTTTTGTTATATGAATCCCCTAGGTCAGCCATGTTCTGTGACAAGTGGCCATGCTATATTTTAAAATTTAACTATTTAAAAAAAAGTCTCCAAATGAGACGTAAATACACTTCCAGCTCTCTGGACCAGTGGCAGCCTTCCCAGTCACAACTGTAAGCTCTTTCCAAAGCGCCCTGAGGTGCTGCATGACAGCGTGGTTTTGAACTTTGTCGTGCATTGTGCGGCTCCTTAATCCTTAAGTCTTGCAGGTCATCGTTTTAAATGTAGAAATGCATAATGGCTTTTTAAAATACAATGTTGTGTACCTTTTTTCCCCTTAGCACGTTCCATATTGGTGACAACTTTGATCTCTCTCCATCTCCCTCCCCAAGTCAATGCCATTTAATGTATCTCAGGCATTTGCTAGCAGAATGACTCTGTACCTTGACCTGCAGTTAAATAGCATGTTTATCTGCGATACAGCGCACTCCAAATAAACCAGATGACAGTTTGCAATAACGTCATTTGGAAGGATTGAAAGGCTTCTCAAGAGTCAGGTACCCCTGAGGTAAGAAGCTTGAAGGAAGCATGTTTTGTGCCAACCCTCTTGCCATCTTCTACTAGACGCTCGTGTGCTTGACAATGATGCCACGGGCACTTGTCAAGTTTTTTTTTTTTTTATTTTTTTTTATTTTTGCCTAGCAAACTGATGCACTTTGCAGTCAACTTACAAAAAAGGCTAAGCAGTTGAAAGTGTGAAGGGCAAAAAATATCTGACGGCTAGTCTTCAAAAATACACTTTCATTTCAGAAAGCATAAATGTTTATTTCCTGAGCTGAGTGTTGACAGAAATAGGCTGCAGCGCAGGCATATGAATTTAACCCCTGGTAGGCATTCTTTTCAGTGTGCTTTTTATGTGGCTGAATGCAAGCACTGTAAATCTTACAGGGTATCTCGTAATATCAGTTAACAATAGCATTGATTTGCTGGTTACAGATTTTCTTCCTTCCTTTTTTTCTTTCTTTCTCCTCCTTTCAGGGACTGTAGTGCTTCTTCTGCTAAAAATAGATACTTTTCTACAAACAGCGTATCACACTCAAATTGTAATTATGCCGTAATGACTCACTGAGATCATCGAGTGTGGATTGAGAAAAGGTTGATTGAGCAACCGAACATATGCTTGTTTTTTTTTTTTTCTTTTTGCATACCAGTAAACCCAAAGCTCAAAGGAAGCAGAAATAAATAGGTAAAAAGGCCTCAGCATTTTTATTATAGGAAGAACCAGCAGCAAGCTGACCGTGCTCTGCAGCGTTCAGCACTCCAAGTCAGCTCCAAACACAGTTCAGAGCCTCTTAGATGGGGCTGTTTAAACCACAGATCTTTTCAAATATCAGCACATCCACTACTTGCTCTCTATTTCACATTGCACACAGCTCCATGCTAAGCAGGGTAAATCTTTTATATTCCTGAAGACCCTTTCCTCTACTTCATTAAGATGGACTTCATGGACACTAACTCACTAGGGGCTAGAGTGAAGCAGCTGCAGATGGTCAAGTGCCAAAGTAAGATCTGTGCCTCGCACACAACACTCCGAGAACTATTGGACAAAAAAAAAAAAAAAAGAAAGACAGTGGCTGCACTTATCCCTGCCATTATTTTCAGCCTTAAACATTTGATGTGATGCCTAAATCAGGCTACTCTGACTTGAATCCTAGTTTATTTCACTTTGCAGGGAATGAACTTCTCTTCCTCTCTGTTACGTGTTTAGAAATGCGAATATTTGATCAAACCAGGTATGAAATTGCTGGCAAATCTGGGAGTTGCTTGCTTTTTCTGATAATCAACTCCCATTTATTTTACCAGTTGTTTTTGTGATTGTTAGTTTTATGAGTAAAATATTCCTCTCGCTTGCCCTGGTTTGTACTTCAAATATCTTCATTTACATTTTGTGTAATCAAAGCTGTGCTTGAAAATGACATGTTCACTAGTGTGTTGCAGATTCAATATATTTACACAGTTGAAATATCAGAGTTGGATTTTTAAATTATTTACACTTAATTTTGATAGATTAACTTCCTTCTAAATGTTTTATGGGTACTGATGTTTCTAGTGCAATTTCCCTATTTCAGAAAATGATGTATAGTCACCCCTTTCGAAAGAACAAACTGATATGGTAAACACTTTTAAAAAAACCTTTTCTTTCAGCCCAGATGATTACTTTATTTAAGAGAGTGCGTGGGCTCATCACTGAATGACAAACAGTGGGCTAAAGGCTTGTCCTGGCTGCACAGGAGTGAATGTAAAGAAACTCCACTCCATTCCAAGATTAGACCCAGGTCCAGCGCGCTGTCACTCTGCCCTCCTCTCCCTTCCTGGCACCCACTCAGCGCTTGCCTGGATCCATCGTACAACTTCAGCTGGCTTCCAGGGATGTAAACAAAGGCCAGGGAAATTTCAGCAGTGACATTTCTGCTAAGGCTACATTGTGCTTTCTAGGCATGATCATGGTGTTTGCTGAAGGAAACTTTCATAGCCTGACTGACGCTTAATATTACCCTCTCAGAAATCCAAGGAAGAAGTTGGCAGGATTCATTTTTTTAGGGTACATCTAGAGCTGAATCTCCCACATAGATCTGAATTAAGAGATCCTTTTTATTATATTAATCCAAGAGAAAACGGATTTAATTGCATTTCAAAATAGTCTGTAGTCTAAAAATATGTATCAAGACCACAAACATCTCAGCTGTTATGAAAACCATTAAACAGAAGGAGAGTGTTCTCACTACATCACCAAACATATTTCACAGATTATGGATGAAATTTGGTGAAAGCTGGAACAGAAACAGATACAACTCATTATGCCAGGGTGAACATGTTATTTCAGTTTTTTTCTTTTTTTTTTTCTCATACCCATTTGCTTGTGGACCCCCTGAGCAAAGGGCTAATAACTGCACGTGATGCCATAGCAAGCTGAAATTTAAGTACAATGGAGGATTTTCATGTAAAAGGTGTCAGCTCATGAAACAAAAAGCACAGATATTTGCCCCAAACTTGAAAATCACAAATCAAGTCCCAGCGCACAAACTACAATTGACTACAATTACAGCCAAAGGCTCAACGTACACTATTTGCTGGATTCAGCTGCCAAGATATTTAGAACTGATGCGCTACAATTAAAGTTATGTTTAGAAATCAGCTTCATCCAACAACTTTCACACAGTAAAACCACCGCTTTTTCCAAGTGATTCTTTGCTATATAGCATCTTCTTCTGCCCCTATAGCGGAGCACTGCAAAAGCAGCACCGGGTCTCTGTTGTGAGCGGCGCTCTCTGCGCTGCGAGTTGTGACTGCCATCTGTTAGCGGTGCAGCCACAGGAGAGGGAAGATCAGATTGCATACGCAGAGGTGCCCAAGAATTACTCTGACTCCAGTACAAAAAGCAAAATGCATTTGGAGAGCGCTGGGATGCCTTCAGCCAAGCCTGTGCACTTTGTCAGGTTTTACTTTAGTGTGTTTGTATTCCTGACTCTTGCTGTCCATATTCTTATAAAATATACATTTTTTTAATATATTTTATAACACGGAAAAATGCCTACGATAAGCACTTTTTCCGCTAACACCTACCAGTAAGACGGGAAATGCCACACAGAGCACTAAGAAACCCGGCGCTTTTATCACAACGCTACTTTCATCTCACTGAAACAACAGCAGAGAGATGGCATGGCAATAAAAATGCATTCACACTGCATGTCCCTCTCAATCCATTACGAACAATGGTTTCTCACTAAGCAAATATTCGCTTGTCAGAAGTATTTGCAACACTGGATTCATTCAGCAGGACTAGGCAAGTGAAGTTCACAGCAATTTAAAAGCAGCAAATTAGACATTTACAAACAGTGGAGATGCTGCTTGTCTAGCGTGACCTTTCACTCAAGCTATACAAAAAGGTGTTAATGTAATTTAAATACCACTTAGAAATATTTCTGGTTTGTCTTTTACCCTGTGAAACCTTACACGATAACACTAAACAGGAGCAATTTAAGCTTGTCATTTCTTCCCACGGTAAGACGCATATAGTGAGATGTAACTCACTATAGTTCAAATTGATTTCAATACTTAAATCAGACACCCCTCTCTAACCATCCAAATATTTCTAGGCACCTCCTTTTACATTTCTTATTTCTAGTTACAACACAAGTTCTTGTGAGCTGCCTCTTTAGCAATCGTAATGGAAAGGAGCTGGAAAATGTGACTGGTTAAGAATGTCTCCCTGATTTCACATAACCGCCTTCAGTTGCTAATACTCTGCAGTGAAGCATTAAAGACGAAAAAATCTGGCGAGTCACCCTTGCTTCAGGATGGAGTTGGTAAGACCTCCATGTATGGAGTACTTTATAACGGCATTCCTGGAAACATGTGGTTTGAAGTACTGTACTCTTTATTTCCATTAATTTTCATTTCACACCTTATTATTTCAGTATTCACTGAGAAAATAAGACAATAGATTTAAACAGATTAATACTTGATTTTCCCTTTGGGCTGGTTTTACCATTGGAACTTCCACAATTTTAAACAGCTTCACTGCGAACTCGTAACAACCTTATATTAAAAAGAAGTCAGGCCAAACACATTTTGATTTATCACTAGATGCTGTGAGAACAGAGGAAGACCTGATAAGTAGTAAACTGCTTGCTTTTTTTTTTCTGTACGTTAGACAGTTGGCACTCCTTCTGCATTACCTTCTCTGCAGTGAGGTTTTGAATTCTAAGATATGCACAATGAAAAAGTCTTAAAATTCAGCCTAGCAGTCCAATATGGCCTAATGTAATTGTAGGTCTCCTTAAGGTCAGCAATATGAACTTGCAGATTCCTGAGGGTGATCTTTTTAATGCACTACATATGTGATCTGATCTGCTTATTTAAAATTAACTCTTGCAGTTCTTTAAATTGTAACCTTTGGACATGGTTTGTTAGACTATGGGCTTTTTTTTTTGTCCTCTTACTGAAGATAGCAGAGGCAGATAACATGACATGGTGTGCTCCTAAAACCATCTTTGCCCCTCGACTTGAAAAATCTGTGGCTGGGGTATAGCATTTTGTATGAAATCTGCTTTTTAAAAATGTCTGGCGTATTTTGAAGTATCACCTGTGTGCCCGTAAATTCTCATGGGAAAAAAATGGAGCAGGACTGTATCCCTGACCATTTTCTTTCACTGAGCCTATATAAAAAAAGGCCAATCATATTTTCAACATAAATATTGATTCGCACAAATTTTCCTTCAATCTGTTGTGGATGTATGTATTCAAGTATGGGTACACTAAAGCCAGATTTCTGGGTGAAAAAATAAAATATACATTCTGTCACTAATAAAGTGACTGTAGATGAAAAACAAGTACCATGAATAGGGCTGAATCTCTCCCAAAATCCAATCCAGAAAATGGTAACACAGTTCAGCTTCGAAGAATCATCGCTGTATGTGCATATCCTCTGTGCGTATGCCTTACCTAGATCGTTCAAAGAGTTCAGCTAGCAGAAATGAAACTACAATCTCACATAATTAAACAGAGAGTCCACCCTTTTCCTTTTTTTTTTTTTTAATTTTTACCGACCCAAACAAAATTAAAAAAACCCCAACAACACAAACTTGAGAGAGGAACCTAACTATGCTAATAACATCAATCATCATTAGGTCAGGTACCACTCACTTCAATCTTTGTACGCATCAAAGATGCCTCGCAACGATTGCACACACAGACTGGGAATATCAAGAAATTTAGAGTTCAAGATTTTTCAGCCTGGTGCCCATTAGGCTTCAAACCCAAGTTCGTTGGATTTTATATCAGTTGTTTTTTTCTCAGAAAGGAGGAACTTCTTGTGCATTTAGTATTTGCTGCCTTTTATTAATAACCTCTACGGGTCTGCTTTGAAAGCGTTTTTCCTCAAAGAGTGCTGGGTCACTGCTGTTTGCCTTTTGCTCCCCTGGGGAAGTCACCAGTCATTTCCTCACTGAGAGCTGTGGCAATCCCTGCTCCCTCCATCTTTCCATCAGGCAAAGTCAGGTTTCCAGGAATTCCCCAATCACGTTAATAATATGAATCCAATACTGGAATGTATTAGCATATGGAGACAACCATGCTTACTATCCAATCAACATATCTGTGTTAACCCTGTATGTGCTGAGTTAAAATCTCTGTCCATAGCCAAACCAAAAACTTCAGGTTGCAAAATTTTGAGTAAATATACCCTTTTTGCCCTCTGGCAGGAAAAGGACAGCTCAGAACACTGTCCTACACAGTTACCTTCTTCTTCCCAATTTTTAAAACTTTTCTACTGGTTAGTTGATTTTCTTAATGCGCTGCAGATGCCAAAAAACTCATATGATGTTTATAGTCTCCCTGGTTTGGGGAGAGAGAGTTACACATATTCTCCTACATGAATGTGAAATTTCTAGTTTACCTAGTTGAGTGCATATGTACCATTAAGATCATCTCTGGAGGCGGTATCTTAAGTCTACAACAGTCCACACATGGAAAAAAAAAAAAAAAAGAGAGAAAA
>VYZM01001767.1:113044-128044 GCA_013398915.1 Dromas ardeola
TTTTTTTTTTTTTTTTTTTTTAAGTACCCAGGAAGTACTTCTTAAGCATCCCTAATGCTTTTAGGACAAGACACTTCCCCATTTCTCAGCCACTAGCACCTTTTAATTTCTGAAAGAGCCACGGTTGAAAATCTTAATTAATTGTTCCATACTGCTTCAGGATCATTATGCAATGTAATAAAGGCCGTGTAATTATGAAATTTTACAGCCATTACCAAGGCTGATGGCTCGTATTTCATCCTCAGCTGGACCCAATGGCTTTTAGCCACTCAGCTCCCCTTTGATGAACTACAGACAGATCTATCAGGCCCAAACAATATCCAGGCAAGGCGGCTATAATAGCTACCTACAGATGAAGCCATAGATAAAGATAAACTATAAATCTACACACAAATGCAGGCACATTGCCTCAGGATGACAGAGGGGAGAGGATGAGACACTTGGGAAAGCTGGCAGCTTGCAGAAAGGCAACCCTCTCTCTCTGTCTCTCTTACTCAGTTTGGCATTTGTTTGGTTTCTTAAAGATGTAAAACCCTCTCATACTTCTCCAAAAAATTACATATTTTTTAAGGACTACGCATTTTTCTATGGAAGGCAAGGGGCCACTTTATCCATCTATTAAATTTGACAAAGGGGATTTGTATGGACAAATCAACTCATCCTCCAAACAAAGAATCGTAGTCAACAAGTTTGCAAATCATATTCTTAAAAGTGAATCCAGGTCACTTGCTTCCGAGACTGAAAAAAGGAAAACATCCCTAAATGCATTACCCTGAGCAGATGCACAGAGGTGAAGTTGATGATAGGCTTTCACTGGAGGCAGCACCAGAGATGCAATTTCATGCAACATTGTCCTACATCATTTTATTTTCAGTTTGAAAATGAAAATACTTCTCAAAATTCAGGGCAAGTTAAAGGAACAAGGGGATTATATATGATCTCGGTACCTGCATCACCAGAATGTACTCTATGGAGGTGACCTCCATCAATGCCCTCTTTAATTTAAGACAGAGGGCCTTCCAAGTATGTATTGTTAGTCCCTCCAGAGTGAGACAAGGCTGACTAAATGATCTCGGGGTGAGAAAACGAGATGTAGAGCTGTAGCATCCTGACCAACTCTGAAAGAGTCCAGGGAAGAGTGTGAAAATATTAGCTTGAAAACTGCATCTATTAGTACCCCCTTCCAGTAGCCCAAGGTTAGTTGTGAAGCTGATGTCATGCTCATGGCTGAGGCTAAAAACACTGCAGAAGACAAGAAAAATTAAAAGGAAAATATCAACAGTACTCTCTGATTTCCAGTATTAATGACACGATGGTTCAGCCCTTTCCAAAGAAAATACGACAGATTTAGAGGAGGTTCAGAGAAAGTAAAGCAGAACAACGTACCTGAGAAAACTGCTATGAAAAGAAACTCAGAAAGCAGGAATTGCTTTCCTCAAAATAATTATGTATTGGAGAATGCAATAAAAGTATATATAAATTAATGGTATAAAAACTAAGTCTAAAGCTTTTATTCTTCCTATCTCATAACACAGACGAAGTGCCATTACAATAAAATGTAGGAAATTCAAAATGGAAGGAAGGAGGGAAACTCTTCAGTCACAGAGTAGCTGGACTGGGGAACTCCTTGCCATAGATGTCCCTGAAGCCAAGAACTCAAAGAAGGAGCTAACGCTTACATGGAAAGCCAGAATAGCTCCAGGTATAATACTCCAAATTAAAAGAACAAGGACATTTTTCTTCCTTATTTAGTCTAATGTCTAAGCATAAGGAATTAGAAAAGGTTTTCCTGAGGCTTCTGCCTACTATGGGGTCCATGTCTCTTCCCCCAAGGCTGATCACTGCTGAAGACAGTAAAGTATATGTTGATGACCTATAGCATTCAGTTCCTAGTTTCCTAAAAACTAAAGCCTCAGAATTTGGGCTGCCTTTCTTTGAGGTGTTTGGAGCCTACTCCTGCAATTAGAGTTCAGAACAGAAGAGCTTAGAGAGATACGCCCCAGGCAAAAAATTTCAAAATCACAGCAACTGAGCTCTCACTCTGGAGCTACTACTGTAGAAAGATGAAAATAATGGATACAGAAGAGCCACAGCGTTATCATATACATAAAAGCAGCCAGGTATATGTATAAGTGTATGTTTGCATAAGCCTGTGTATGCATTCATTCGTACTAAGCAAACTCAGGGTATCCTAAAAGCTACCAAAATAAGTACCACCTGCTCATTAACTTGTATTCTTCGCTTAATAAAGATATGGGTTTTTTTTTAATATAAAAAAATGTCTTGCTGAAGGACAAAATAATAACGTAATCACCCAGGTCAGATCAGAGAAGTATTTCCTGAAACAGGAAACAGAGTCACAAAGGGTCACTGGTCAACAAAGCTGCAAGTGAAGACAGGCAAGGGAATGTGTGATTCAGATTCTTCCAGCATAATGCTGAGGATACTTGATCTATGTTCTTTTAAGGACCAGTATCTGCTGTTAACATGCTTTATTGAAACTGCACGTATGGCGGGTATTTGCTGTACACGGTGTGAATTGATCTATTCCTTGCAGTGTATGTGGAAGCATCATAAACATTCTTAATGGGAAGGAAAAAAAAGCCAAATCCAAATCTAAAGGTTTAAGTATAGACAGTGCATTAGAACATCTAAAATACTAGACTATACAGACACCGCTAGACTCTGATTCCTGGACAGCATTTTAAATTGCCTTCTTATGCTCTAAATAAGTTACCTGAATTCAGTGAAGACCTCAGCTAAAGCATGGACTATGAAAATTGAGAAGACTGAGTGTAGACAAAAAAACTGGCAGATCTTTTACCTCCTCCACTTCCCATCCAGTTGACTCGTATTTACACAAATTAGCAACAACCTCATGGATAAGCTCTGTAGCTTTACCTCTCTGTATCCTCTCAATCACTCCTATCAGTAGGATGAAAAGCAGATACAAATATACTCAGCAGCTGCATTTTTCAGAGCAAAAAGTTCAAGTAAGAAGTAAATGCAAAGATTTTATTTCTCTTTCTATCAGAGGCAGTAATACCAGTTTACTACATCAGTCTAAAAAAAATAATGATAATGTGAGAAAACACATATACACCACCCTACGATTTTTTTCCTACAAAATAACTGCATGAATTTTTACTCTACTTGGTAAATTTCCAGTCTGTCAGAGAATGCATATCAGTATTCCATAATGTAAGATTACCGCTATGATTTTAGTAAAGTACAGTAGGCTGTTAATTTGTGGTTTACTACAAACTGCCTTGAAACAGAACTGGCTCAGGCATAGTGAGACAAAGTTTATTTTTACCAAGTATGGATTACTGCAAAGGAAAAGGGAATCGGCATTGCGTATTTTGTGAAAGATTTTCATTTCAGTATTGGGCTTAAACATTTTCCTTCTTCAAGGGTTCCTTTCTTTTTTAATTTAATAAACAGTTACACGCAGCTTACATATCAGTATGAGGTGTTTTTAAGAAACCTGTTTTAGAGAACACATAAAAAAGAGTTTTTGCTAAGTCTCTAAAAAACCTAACTGCAATAAGACCATAGTCGGACATAGGGAAACATATCAGCATAAGTACAGACTGAAAATGGAAAGGAAATAGGGGTATAATTATATGTTTTCTCTTTCAAGATTCACCAAAGGTGGCACAAATCTAGCTGCTATAATGCATGCCATGCTTTACACTGATTTTCTACACTTGGTATTCCCCAGCTGAATTGTTTCTGAAGTCTATGGTGATTTTTTTCCACAGCAAATCAGCAGTTTTTCAAGAGGTCTCTGTGCAACCCAGGAGTATGACATTTACTAATGTGTTGAGATTCAGGGATTCTCCTTTGTAGAAGCCAACACTAATAAGAAAGATATGGTTCAGTGTCCTGGGTATTCTTCCCAGTTTTATTAATTAGATGGAAAGCTTCTCCCTCTGGAATACTGCAAGGTATTTATTAACACTTCAGCCCACAAACTAGAGTAAATTTACAGTAGTGGAGGTAATTGTTACATACACCAGCTCTTGTTATCAACTTGGCAGGGATAAGCAAAAAAACACAGAGGTTTAGATTACGATCTTTTTCCTGATATTTTAATTGTGCTTCTTAATCTGCTAAATTAAAAACTATAGTACAATCTTATTCAGATCACTGACAAAAAAGATCATATCAATTTGCAACAAAATGTATGAATGCTCATATCTCTTTTAATTATACAAAGAATTTAACAGTCATATTCAGTATGACTACAGAGTGACTAAGATACAAACTCTTTTACAGTTGTGCCGTCTTATCCCTCAGCACCTTCACGTTTTATTTCAAGTCTCCCATCTTTTAATGCACAGATACCCTTCCTGAGCTGATCTTTAATATCACCACCTTCTTTCTCTTCCTTCATGTCCAATACGACGAGCTACTCCCGCTGCTACATCTTCCCAAACTGGTGACTGATTATGACCAAACAGGCAGTCAATATCTCTGTTACTTATGTGCTTCACACGAGAAGCATTAGTGTGCTCAGAGGTACTTCACATAACCACCTTTCTCTCACCATTGCTTTCAGCCTTCCCTTTCTTTGCAGAGAGGTCTGTCAGACCCTCTTATTCCTTTTAAGCACCAGTAGGTCAATTTAAAGCGTTACCAGTGATGCCCTGTCCTTAACTGGTGCACACTAATTTACCTACATGTTTTTTTCTCTGTGCAGCTCTCTGGTGCTCTGGAAAGCTTTACCTTGGTTACAACATGAGAGTTGGGCTTTCTCTTCTATTCCTTACCCTATGTCCTGCATGCTTGCAACCACAAAGTGTTGGGCTCTACCGTCTGGTATTTGGACACATTTGTCAGTAGTTCTAGAAATGACACAAAAGCATGGTTGTGCTCTGTGTGGATGTGCCATTAGAGAGATCCGAAAAGTAATTTTAATGTGCTAATACTGCTAGTTCGTTTTTTGTTTCTTTGGCTAGCTTCTTGTCCCACGATTTGCATTCAAATGCCTGTTTCCTGCTGATACTTCTATATGGTGACCATCCACTCACCATGGCTTTCCTTATGTACTCTTATCAGTGATATGAGAAGGAAGGAGGTGAGAGTTTCCTCACGTGTTCTATCAAAACATCATGTTTGCTGGGGTCTCAGGCAATGCTGAGTATCAAGGCCAAATCAGCACTGGCTCAGTGATGTTTGTGCAAGAATAGCCATGAGAGATGGCTCCAAAAGCTCATTTGTAATAATTCACTGTGGCTGTGATTGGCTTTGTAATAGAGCTCCAGTTGAAACGTTCTCACTATGTATTTATATTTTCATTCCTTCAGTATCAAACTAACAATTAGATTGACAACGGATCCCACTTAGTTATCCTGACTGCATGGGGAACACGTCAGTTATAGCTGGCACTTGCCAAATAACACCCTTGTCAAACGGCTAACTAACTTACTAAAATCAGCAGTTTTCAGGAGTGTGTCATAGATGATGTCGGAGGCATAGAAGAAGTGTGAGGTACATGTATACAGAAAGAATACGAGAAAGACAATTTAGTCTCTCAAATCTACCACTGACTTTCTCTGTGATTCTGTTGGAGTCACCTAATCCCCCTCTGTCTCTCAGTCTTTCTGTGCAAGTTATGAATATATATATTAATTCACAGATCTGCTGTGCTATTTTGTTCATTTAATGTTTGAAAACAACAATGAGTATTTTCACCAAAAAAAAGGTCTACAAAGTATATTCAATGTTCTTGAAAAGTATATGAAATGGATGAAGGGATAAACTGGCTAAAATGTTTAGAAAAAGATAGATAAGCTCTAGCCTATAGTATATAAAAGAAATAAACTGGTGATGCATTGTGCTCATTATCTTTCAATCCTAGCACGTTGTGAATCATATTCAGTGTTTTAAATCTATAGCTCTCAAAGGACTCCCAAAATTGGAGGTATAAATCATGGTTTCACCACAAGGAAGTTAAATGATTTGCCCAAGGTCATGTGGTAAGTCAGTGTCAGAGTCAAGAAAGAGACTTAGCCTTCAGGTCCCAGTGTTGGGCTGTCTCTATGGATTATGGCAGATCTGTACGTCTGGCTTGAACTAAAGCCCTTTGAGGCCAGTGGAAAGAGTCCTGCTCACATCAATAGGCTCCGAATCAAGCCCACATAATGACACAGTTTCATGTTTTCTCATACTTTACCTGCTAGCCAATCATCAGAAAAAGACCAGAAGAATATAAAAAAGGAAGTTTAAATCGAGCAGTACAACAGAGTTTGAGAAGGCTTCTACTAAGGTGGTCAGGTTTTTTTTCCATGTTATTTCTACGGATGCAGGACCATGCCCACAGAACGAATGCGTTTTGCACTGTATTAAGATGAACACAAAGTAAAACTAGGATCTTAACCACATAGTGCTGACTTTATAACACTGAGTAAGAGGGTCAAGTGCACTAGTGTTATAAACTGTAAACAGACATTGACATTATACTGTATGTATGAAAATGCATAAAATACATTTAATTAACTCTAGGTTGTGACACAGACTGACAATTCAAAACAGACATTTCAAAGCTATGCCTGACACCTTTCAAGTCATTTTGATCTCTCAGGAAGATACATATTTAGGCCAGATTTCTATACATTTGTATGCATTTTTTTAATATTTGAAAAATGCATATTATTTACCCAATTGCCTGGAATGTCTATTGGAGAAATACATATTTATTTTTAAAAGCAATCCATATATTATTTACTCAGTGGATGAGAATGACTTCAAAAAACCGTTCTGGTCCATCAAATAAATACATATTTATAAATGGTTTTTAAAATGCATATTATTTACCCAATGGACTGTAATGGCTCTGCTAGTGCCATTACATGTAAATATGTAATTAGCCACATAATAAAAAATCCCTACAAAATTTCTCTGAAAAACATTAAATTTCCATGTGTCAATGTACAATACCTTTTCTATTGTTATTATTTTGTTTTTAAGCAGCAAAGGTGATTACCCTATGCTAATGATTAAGGCTTTGCCGTATTTTAAAATCCCGCTAGCTCTGCAATTATACAGAACATAAAGTCGAAATCCACATTTCTTTCTTTTGAAATTAATATTTCATAGTTCTCATCTTGCAGTTGGTGCACCTGGCCTGAATCTTTCTGCCAGCGCCCCGGACGACGACCAGAGTCTGCATAAAGCACGGCTCCGTTCGCAGCAGCAGCAAGCACTAAATGAGCCCTGGTGTCAGCGAGGAACTGAGAGCACGTGCTACAATTTTGTGTAGTTCTCACACAAACTTCCTCACACTGCTAGCCAATGCACCTGCAACACTGCTGGACCATCTTGGTGAAGGCCTGCCAATCTTGTACTGTGCCAAACTTCACTTGTTTATTTATTTACTTGCACGCAGGCTATTTTCTATGGAGCACGAAAGATCCTCAAAAATCGCTTTTTCTTGTGAAAGTGAGGGCAGGATTTGAAACATGTAACTCCAGAGACAAAATCTATTTTATTACCTAGTACTGTATGAGTTCGTCTTTGAAAGGATGCAACTTTACAGAAGCAGCCAACCCAAGTGCTTGGGATTTTGCTAAGGAAGAAGAATTGCTAGGCTTTGCCTACAAAAATAAATACAGACTTGCAAACAGGAGTGAATAGTACCATTTTTAGAAGTGCATGTATGTGCTGCAATAAGTGTCATACATTAAGATGTAGATTTTATTCTCTGAGCTGAATACCAGGTGATTAATTCTGATAGCACAGTGATCAATTGGTACAGATGCTGCACCTGGGTAATGTTTGTTTCTGTACACATTTGTAACAGAGGTGCAGCACTAACACAGGTGTCACTTGCAGAGCTCTGCAACATCTCTGATTTCCTCAAAACACTGACATTGGTAGTTAAGTTGTATGTAGTTCTGCCAATTTTTTCAATTAGACCCATTATTGATTTGATGAAAAAGCAAATTAAACATACCATGGTAGTATGTAAATTGGTTAGACTTTACTCACCAAAGCCTCTGGAGCTTATGGAAACAGGGGAGACCTTTGCAAGAGACCTAGGCAGCATTAGTCTAGCAACTGAGGTATGAAACATCCAGGAATATGTTAATGTAAAGAGATCTTTGGAAAAAAGTGCCAGGAAGCTCAAACTACGTTAAGACAACAGAGCTAAATTTGCTTAGCTGCTTCATTTTAAATCTGGAATAAACCTCTCCTTTTCACAAAGCTGCTACAGATTTACACCAGTTTGAGGGCAAAAATAGGTAAAAGCAGGTAATAACATCTTTTGTTTCAAAATAGCAAGAAGAAATATTTGTTAATTGATGGTACATTTTAAATTGTCTAAATCTCTGGCATGTGGAATCAACACATGTGCAGCTCACAAGTATTTCTTTGCAATTTTCCCTCACCAAAGAACATGAGTTTTGATGCCAAGAATGAGTAACGTGCAGCGACTGTCCAGGAGTTTACATGTTCGTGTTTGCAAAATCACTCTCCCCTTTGTTCCTTCACAGGAGCTCAACACAATGGGGAACCCAAAGCAAGTAGGTGTGCTCACAAGCAAGCTCCTTCCCTAATTTCCATTTAATTAATTTACCAAATGAAATCAAACTGCTATTGTGAAAAGTATCTTCTCATGGAGGAGGCTACAGGATCTCTCCAAGTCACTCCAAAGCACCCGAGGTTCAGCTTCTCCAGGCAGGTTGGCTGAAACAAACATAATGGGCAGGATGCTGCAACAGCAGGTCCACCCAGGGCGTACAGCCCGTGGCAAGAAGTTTCTTAAGGTCAAATACTGTAAGCCCACTGTCTGGCTTTGGTGCGCTGGAAACCTACATAAGTCAGCACAAGCCTACAAAATCCTCTTTTCTTATTTCCACATAGCCGCTTGTGTCGTAGCAGAGACAGTATTTTGCACTCTCTCTCTCATGTCACTCAGCACTGTAAGAAGGCCTAGTAATATCATTTCCAACAGGTCCAAACTCTTGTTGAAATTAGTGGGCTGTCAGCAGGTCTGTACTTTTAGGGTCTGTACCCTATACCATTAAAACAGTCTGGGTAAAAATCTATGCTGTTTAAACAAGATTTGAGTTTCTTTTGCCACTGCCAGAATATAAGCTTATGTCTTTTTCTCTCTTGAAAAGCATGTAAATTGTTGTATACAAACAGAGTCATTGATGGAAAGCAAGACATTACAAATCAGACAATACACATATCAATTAATCCCTCAGATGCACGAGGCGATCAATTTTCCCAAATCCCAAATCAATTAAAAAAAAAATAAAAATAAATAAAACCATTTTGAATTTCCACTCCTTTAAAAAGATGGGGATGGGAGGAGGAGGGCGAGCTGAAATCCTTCTCACTGCCTGTCTTCATTATGTTCCGAAATTACTAAATGTGAGCTACCTTTCACAAATTGTGAAAAACTTATTCTGTGTCAGTAGAAAAACTGAAGTTTCAGATTAAAATGCCTAAAAAGAAAAGAAGAAAAAAAGAGAGGAAGAATATAACAAGTGTTAGGAAACTTTTGGATTTCAGTCTTATACATGCTCAAGGTGCCTGCACTGGGAAAAGGGGTAATGTTTCTCTTTCTGTGCTTTTTTGCGCACTGATGGAAGTGATGTCCTACAGCATTTATTGAAGTTTGGTGGTGGTAGTGGGAATGTTGTTAAGGGAAGTAAAAAAAGCAATGTCCATTTGAAGCTTGTCTGTGAACTTTGCATGAACCGCCAGGAATAATGTAGTGTGATGACAAGCCAGTTATACCTTCCACTAAATTTGCTGTCTGGAATGAACTGAAATAGTGTTTGGTTTGTGTAATTACGTCCATCTATCTTTATATTCCAGCGGCATATCGCAAATTGAAAATACTAAAAATTGACTGTTGGTTCTGATATTTAATGATTGCCAAAGACAAGACGATGATTTATTGGTTACTTACCGATGTGACACATTTGCATCTTATTAGACGGAGATTACTATTCCTTAAAATGCGGACGAGGCCTGATCATGTCTGATGGATTGATTTGATTTGCAAATGTAATCAAACTAATAAGAGGGAAAAAATGAGCAATAATGCCTTGTTTTTCAACTGGCAATCACTCCCCTGCCAACAACGCTGATATCCCTGACTAAGCAGCCTTCACACAGTCTTCCTGTCTCCTCAAATAAACAAAGGGATGCAAAGAGCTTGATAAGAGGATAACGAGCCAAGTATGGATGTAACATGGAGCCTGTACCTCAGCACTGTACAAATGTATCAATGGGAGCACCAGGATAGGACTTACTGTGCCTTCAATTCTTAAAATGCAGTGAGCAAAAAGCCAAAGAGCAAAACTCAATGACAAAAAAGCCTTCTGAGTGAGGGGGAAAAAAAACTTCGTAAGAAAAGAGAAGTGGGTTTAATTTAGGGAACCCCAGGAGAACACTCCTCACCAGTACAAAAGTTACAGAATAAACACCTGGAATTCCTCAACCTGATGGGAAGTTAATTGCAGAGTGTATTTTGGACAATGTGATTTGAGCAATTGGAATCACTGTCTGGTGCCACGGCATCAGAGAACCTATTTCAAGAGGCATGCTGGATCGTGTTTTAAAGTCCTCCCAAATACTAAATGCAGGCGTTCTGTAGATTTTTATCTGCACCATACTGATAACATAAACAGTTAAATAATATATTTCACAACAAACATTCTATCGTTCTGGCCAGATGCTGATGTTTCCCTAAGGGCTGAAATACGGTCCTAGGTGAGAGCAGGCTCTTCTTACAGTAAATGAGCCTAATTCTCCACAGTAGGATTCTCTTCCTTGTTAATAATAATTAAAAAAAAGAGCTTTGTGCAAGGAATTGCAGCAAGTCCCCCTCCCCCATTTAAACAGAAGTAGTAAGTCAAGCAGAAGGCAAATAATAAAGATCTGAGGTCCACATAGGTTTCAGATTGTGTCCTGCGTATTTAGGGATTGATCCACAGCACAGTGAAATCAAGGCAAGTCTTTCATTGGCCTAAATGGATTTTCATATAGAGCTTTACTACAGAGGGAGGTTCCAGTGTGAATGTTGACAGCTGAGGAAGTGATCCTACGAATATCTGGGAACACAGAGAAGTCTGCACAATGGAAGTGTCTGTGTAAATAATGTGATTGTACTACTTATTTTCCAGACTGATTGCTAATTTGCTTCACTAAAGGATATTTNCAACCCAAAAAACCCAACTTGCTTTAGGGAACAGCTATTACGAAGTGTCAAGTTGAAAACAAAGTTGAATATATGGCTCCAATTACCATGCTCAAAGACCTCAAAATATTTTCATAATTTAAAGTTTTACAGCTCATGTAATTTATACTTATTTTAACAGTGGAAAAGCATCCCGGTCAAATTCCAATTAAATAATTACATTTTGCCTACCTAAAATTCTCACTGCATTTTTAATTGGATAGGACACACTTCATCGCTTCTCCTAAATTGTTTAGTGTTGCCATTCAATATATAAATAGCTACCATTTTCTACCGTGGAAACAAGTACACTTGTCCGCATAGCTATCCATGGCAAATTCTAGTTCACCTGTGTTGGCTGTAGCACCGGAACTCAGGAGACCCCCAGCGGCTTGTGTCCCCATCTCCCCCTGTCATAAGCACTTTTTAGGTGCATTTTCTTCCTCCAAGCAGGTTCTCTGAAAGATTATATGTTTGTTATTGGTGCTGGCTGATTACGCTTACGAGTATGCAAATATTCCCTGTCAACACCCTCTTCTCTTGACTGTATCTTGAAATGCCCATCTAAGCCTCTTGTCAGACACTGCCCTCTGTAGGTTTATGGTACTGATGGAATTATCCTGCAGCGTGCTCGTCCCCAACTGTACCTGCATTTCCTGCCTACTGCCTTTCTAAAGCTCCCTGTTTCCCAGCGGCCTTTTGATTACAGAGACTATGATGTGCTTCACATATGAGGATTGTAGTACACAGTAATTTACTCATCATCGTGGAAGTGCTAGGTGCAATCCTGTGATCACTGTGAACTCCAAATTTGTGAATATATTAGGCAGAGGATTCAGCACAAGTCATTAATGGTGTCTGGAAAACGTTCAGTAACTCGAAATGCAAAGAAACTTCAAAATAGACTCCTACCAATTTCACCGAATAACGATCATCTGGAATTCACAATGCATATTGCGTGTTAAATCTGTAGCTGAACATTCACTGACACTTAGCAACACGTTCCTGAATCTACACAACGGTTAACTTTATCTCTGTGAAACTTCAAAGTAGTAAAAAGGGAAGAACGGATCACAGACTAGAATGGCCTTCTACAAGAGACCGATATGGGGAAGGACTCAAAATTCTTCTCACTGCAAATACAGTTAATTAATGAAAGACACAAGGGTCACAGTAACTTCCACATGCTACCAGATACAGCTTGAATCGTAGCAAGTTCAGAGACTGATGCCTGTTCATTAAGGCCAGCACAATGCAATAGCATAGCTATAAGAAAATCTCTGGCAAGAAACACACCCTGCAACCTGCCAATGTCATAATGTATTTATGCCAGTAAGTGCAGCTGCTTCTTCGAGCAAACATATGAGCAGCAGCCATTACACGCTAAACCGTTCCCCCTAATCTCTCCAACAGCTAGATGCATGTGAACTGCAGATCTGCCCCCGCCTCTTCTCCACCCTCACCACAACTCTTTGCCACAGCGTTCTCATGCGTAACCTGTCAGGACCTGGTAAGTTAGCTGTCTCTACTTTTTAAGTGCCATTTCCATTGAACTTGGAGACCTTCTGTGTCTGTAGTTGGATCTCATTTCAATATTTGATTTCACCTCAACTGTAAATGCAGCTGATTGAAATTGATGGTGCACAACATGGCAGATGAAAACATTTTGGGGAGAAGGTTCAGAGCTATACTGTGAAATTTCCACTCGTCTATAATACGTGCCTCAGGAGTTTGGGGTGGAAAATCCCTTGGGCAGACCAACATACTGTCAGAGAACTTTCTCTTTATAGAACACTTTTTTCAAATGAAAGGAAAGTTCTGTGATTTTTTTCTCACATGGAAAATTACGTAAATATTCCTGCCCGCTACACAGCATTAAACTCAGAGATAATGAATTAAAATAACATGGAAAACTGACTTAAAAGTTACAGCCAAGTCAGTGTTCCATCTAAGTAATTAAATTCAGGAGCATTCAGTATCTGCATTCTTTGGATTCTGTGCCTCCTGTGTTCCTTGGGATTCTTTCTCCACACATACATGTGTATATATATGCGTGTGCATAAATTCAGCATTGCACAATAAAAAAGCTTACTAGCAGTGAAAACACAAGTTCATAAAGCTCTTGTATGATCCAGCTGATGCAGAAGGCGATTACTGCAGACTCATTTTTAAAACCTGCTGATTCTGTTATCAGACTGGATCGAGCCTTGCCATTACAACACAGGTGCTCCCCTGCTATCCCTGTACTATATATAACCAGGTCCAGGTCACCATGTGCCCTGCCAGAAACGTGCTGACTGGCTAAGGGGGCCTTGCAATTCAGGTGATTAATCCTATTCTAATGTAGGTTAAGCAGGTGTGAAGCCAAACTCATCCAGAGAGAAAGTAGAGGCATCCTTAGAATTATAGTATTTAACTGGTCTCAGCTGACTTTAGGAAACTGGACCATCCTGTGCCGCTGACCCAGTCATACAGGTGGAGAACCGTCTGCTCTAAATCCAGTCTGAGCAACTGGCTCTTTTTCCGCTCCCTCCTCCCATCCTGGATTTACAGTATCAACACATATGACTGAAAAGCTGCTCCTTTCTTCCCCACCCAGAACAAAGTAAATACATTTTTCTTGGAGGATAAGTTAGATAAGTAAGTCTCCTGTTTAGTTTAAAATGGATATATGGTTACCATAAGAGGGCTATGTTGCTCTAATTTTACTTCTGCGTTCCCAGCATCTGCTGTGATCCTTTCACAGGCCAATTTAAATGACACGTAACATTCATGATCTTATTTCCAACAAAGCCGCCAGGAATTTTAAAACTGACCAAAAAAATCTCTTTGTTTGGGTGTTCCTTGAAGTATGAATCTGGTTGAAAAAAGCCTTATTGCTCTAGAGGACAGGAGTCCTGTAAATACAGAAGTGATACATAGTGAACTTAAATGATAAGCTTAGTTCTGCAGCGTTTGCCTCTTCTGCAAATTCCTCAACCTAAGGAATAATTTCAAGATTTGTTCCAATTTTCTTATTGTGTTTCTGAGCAAGGCATCTTCCTGCCTTGCAGCCATGCATTACTTGTAAGAAGTTGGCTGTCCTTGAGGTATCAATTGTACAGTTAGGGAAAGTTTTGGAAAGGATAACCCCTCAAAGAATATTTCATAAGTTTAAATTCTTTCATACAGTATGCTCTTCACTGGCAGTCTTTTAATATGGTTGGTAGTTGAACTAAATCATGTGGCGTGGTGGTGGAATGACTTTAAAGAGATAACATGGCTGAAAGTCTAATGTGCCCAGCTCTCTATGGCACTCCAGATGCTGTTCCACTTGCAAAAGGCCATTATTGCTGAAGTCTCAGATTCAGCTTGCTTACAAAAAAAAAGAGAACGGAGACTACAGTAAAATTAAAAAGGTTAAGATACGTTTATACTTCCTACCCACTGGTAATAAGATTAATTCCTTGTTGGCTCAGAAAAAGGAAAACTGTTACTGAATCATCTGCAATTTACACAGACCTAATCTAGTAAACCTGTTTGTCACACAAGTAGTGGGTACAAAGGTGAGTATTGTTGTCCCCTAAGTGGAAATACCTGCTTAAAGCTTGATTTTGCACATTGCTGCAGAGACTTCGAGGTGGGGTACACACAGGGGACAAAGAAAACTCTCAGCTTCCACTGATACACTGACTACTGATGTGGGTTTATCCCTTCGGGGCCAGGTCCTTAAACAACAGAGGCCGGCATAGCACATTTGACCTGTACACCCATGACAACTGATCCTAACAAAGGCTCGTGCTCCATCTTTATAAATT
>VYZM01001772.1:17359-30804 GCA_013398915.1 Dromas ardeola
CACCGGCTGTGGCGGGGACGGGCAGTGCGGGTGCCGGGACAGGGATTGCCCCCAGTGTGGTGATGCCGGGCAGAGGGACGGGGCAGCTCGGCAGGGCACGGGGACGGCAGCGCCAGCTCTGCCATGGAGCACGGCAGAGCTCCCCTCCGCCACCGTCTGCATCCTCGCAGCCAAAGGAAAACGGGAGACGGGCACCCGGGGCTCACGGAAGGGGCAGGAGCCCACCAAGGGCTGCCGCAGGGGCCGGGACGAAGCCACCTCCTGTCCCCAGAGTCACCTCAGGCATCACCCTGCAGGTGGGAGGTTTCCCCCAAGGCGGCCGCACGAGCACCCTCTGAAGCAGGGCTGGGTGCCCACCCGGGCTGGGTGCCCCCCGTGGCAGGCAGAAGGAGCAAAGCCGTAAAACCCCCCCAAACCTCAGCCTGGGAGGACCCAGCTCCGACGTCCGGGTGCGAGCGGGTTGGGAAAGGGCTGGGAGGCGGCTCCAGGCAATGCTGGATGCAGGTCACCACCAAAGCCATTCCCGAGGGGTCTCCTGAAGGACACCAGGACCCACACATCCCTGTCTCCCCCCCCCAGCCAAGTCACATCCTGCGTCGGGGAGGGTGCCCAGGGCTGCGAGTCCCCGCACAGGACAGGGACGTGGCTTTCTGGCCCCTGCGACCTCAGAGCAGAGCGAGGAAAACCACAAGAAAACCTCAGAAACCCCGTCTGAAGAGCCAGAACCTGAATTAACCCACTTGCGCGTTATTTAAAGCCCATCGCGGCTTCCAAGTCCTGCAATGATGCAAGAATCTCAATTACCATTAAAAGAATGCGTTTCTGCTCTTCGCATCACGGAGGAAAAAGCCTGAAAACCAACCCCTGGGGATTAAACAACTCTAGAAAGAAGAAAAATTTAAAAATTCATGTAATTTATATTATTTAAAAACCTGGCAGTTGCCAAAGCAGTTGCTCGACTGGAGGGGAACTGGGGCCGTTCCCACCTTGCGGAAGGCAGGGAGATCGCCAGGGCTGGAGCCCAGGACCCCAGTGCCACCCCCTCCGCGCCCCGCGCCACCCCGACGGCAGGATCCGGCTTTAAATGGATTTTTAAACACCTCGGAGCTCGTGGGATGCAGTACGCTGCGGAAGGACGGCGTGTTATTTTTATCGTTGCCTTAATCCCAGTTTAATTGCCGGGGTGTTATTAACGGCATGGAGCGGGGTCCGGGTAGGGGGGGACGCTGCTGTCAGTCTGTCCTGCCTCAAACCGCCCCCCCCCCCGGGCGCCCAGGGTTTGAGAGACCAGCACGTGCCCCTGCTCGCAGCGCCGCAGCTCCGCGCCGCCTTGGGTGACAACCGGGGACAGGGGCCACCGAGCAGCGCCGCAGCCTCCCGGCTCGTCCCCTGTCCCCTCCTACCTCCCCCAGGCCGGACGCTCCTTCTCCTCCGGCTCCGTTCAGCAGTGCCAGGGTGGTGGCTCCCCCCAATCTCCCCTCCTCGCCCCACCATAGGTCCCAGTACCCTCCAGTGACTGGGATGCTCCCACTGTCACCGGTTCTGCATCCCTGGGGCTCCATCACACCCCATCAGCCCACCCCCCCCGGGGACTGCACCGTCCTCCCGCAGTCTCCCTCCCACCAGCCCTCTTGAAAACCGCAAAACATGGCAAAAAAGCCCCCGTTTTGTGCCAGCGACTGGGCTCCCGGGGGTGACGGGGAGCCGGGACACGCGCTCAGCTCTCGCCTCCCACCAGCGACGGTCCAGAGGTGTCCGATCCCCTCCCAGCACCGGAGCTGAGCTAATCCCGGGTGTCACACCTGACACCCCAAAAGCCACCTGGGGATGTTGTCATGGGGATGCCACCGCCGTCCCCGAGACCCCTCTGCCACTGCTGTCCCCGGGATCTCTCTGCCATCCCTGTCCCCGGCGGCTTCATCCCCGCGGCTCGCAGCGGCGGAGCAGGAGGGAAGCAGGAGCGCGCGGCGGAGCAGAGCTGCTGCTGAGAAATCACCTCGGAGGAAACCAAACCTGCCCGTCAGCGATCTGACTAATGGCATACGGGAATTAAGATACCAGAAAATGCCCTCCCGCGCCTGCCAGCAGCTTCCCAGGCAGGTGTGCGCTCGCAACAGCTTGTTTTCACGGGGGAAGCCGGGCTGGTGCCTGCGCGGCGCTGACGTCCTGCGCTCAGCGCTTTGGCTCGCACCAACGCAGCATCCCCAACCCTCCCAGGACAGAGCCGCCTCCCGGCCGGTCCCTGCAGCCCCGCTCCGGGTCCGGCAGCCCCCGAGATGCTGGATGGGGTGGTGGGATTTGCTGGGAGCTGCTTCCCACAAGGCAGGAGCCTCGAGCAGGGGGAGCCCGCTGGGGACGGGGGACACCAGAGGTGGCCGAGCCGGCTGGGCAGGGACGCGCAGCGTCACAGGGAGGTGACAGAGGCGTAATCTCGATGTACGAACTGATTCCAGCAGGGAAAAGCCTGGCAAAGGAGAGGGATCTCCCTTGGGGCTGCACCCCAAGCTCTGGGACAGCCCTGGTGGGACGGTCGTCACGGGGGCTACCAGCCCTGGGGTCTCCTGTCGGTACCAGTAGCCTCCCAGTTCGGCACTGGGGAGACGATGCCTGCCAGGGACGGGGCTGCCCGGCTCCTGGTGATGTCCCCGGGTAGGATTTGCTTTACAGGGTCACGGAGGAAGGGACCGGCACGGAGATATTTAAGCAGCATTTTACTATCGGAAAAAAAAAAAATTAGAGTCACAATATTAATTAATCCTCAAAGCACTTTACGAACATTAACTAATTAAGCCTCCCAACCCCTCTGCGAGGTGGGAAAGGTATCATTGTCCTCGTTTTACAGCTGCAGAAAACAAAGCGCGCGGAGGTGACGTGACTCACCCGTAGGTTGCTGCAAGCCGGGCAAAGGTGGGAGGGGGACCCCCAAATCTCCCCTCGCCCCCTCCTCCCGCCCCAGAGCAGGACGGGACCTGGGGGACCACGAGCACCCCGAAGCCCCCCATCACCCGAGGGGGTCCCATCACCCCCGTCCCCACCCCGGGCAAACAGTGACTTGAAGGGGCAGGAGCCGGGACGTGTCCCTGCACCCACCGCGGCGGGCAGAGCCCCCCGGCACAGAACCCCAGGGGAAAAACCCGCTGGAGCCGGGGTCGGGGGGGGCAGAGAGCTAAAATAGAAAATGCTGAGAGGTTTTATCGAAAGCATGAACGACCCTGCGCAGTTTAAAAGCGATTAGAGGCCCCGTCTGGGTTATCAACCGGTGTCTCAATCACGCAGCATCGATCCAGATAATAGCCGGCAATTGTTCAGATACAATATCATAAAGTCACTTTAACTACAGCCATAAAGCTGCTTCCTCCCGCCTGCGGCACCGCCGGGCGCTCCCCGCACCGCACCGGGGGTCTCTCAGGGCGGGGGGACGAATCGCGGAATCCCGGCCCCGCCGTAAGCACGTGCTCGGGTACCAGCGCGGCCGAGGATGCTCCGTGCCGGGGTGCGAGGGAGCAGCCGGCCCCAGGGCCACCGGCCTGTGCAGGGACGAGGCCACCCAGCGGGGTCCCCACCCCACGGCATCCCCCCCCGTTTCTGCGCCGGGAGCAGAGGGGACCCCAGGGCTTCCCTTGACAGCCCCCTGGGAGCCAGCACCGGGGTGCGGGGAGCTCAAAGGCAGCTGCTGAGATTCCCCGTTTCAAATTTTAATCCGCGGGATTTATGGCAGTTCAGAGAAAACGTGCGGTGACAGCCCCAGCCCCCCCATACGGCAGCTGTGAAACCCCCCTCACCGCTCCCCGGGTCTGCTCCTGCCCCCCACAAACACGGGGCTCCCGACCGGGACCCCGCAGCACGCCGGGACGCGGGGATTCCCACCGCAGCCCCCCAGCACCAGGGGGGTTCCATGGCCCCTGGAGCAGCCACGGTCCCGGCTCAGCCGAAAATCGCCGTCTCCGTTTTCCAGCCGGGGGGGTCGGTGGGGTTTTGGTCGCCGGCAGCCCCCGCCCGCGCTGGAGAACGCCGCTTCCTCACCCACTGCTTCCCGCTTGCTTAATGAGCGCAAAATATTTCCATGTTGCCAATTACTTGGTTCGTTTGTGCTGCTGCGGGCAGCGTTGGCGCAGGGAAACCCCCCCCCCGGAGCTGCCCGGGTCCACAGGGAACGGGGGGAGCCCCGGCAGGGTCCCCCCAGCCCTTCCAGGGCCGAGCATCCCCATCCTCACCATCACCCCCAACGCCCCCCGGCCCCTCGCCGTCAGAGCCGCGTTCGTTAGCAGCCGGCTAACGGCTTTCCCACATCCCCAGCGTGACACTGATGCTGCTGCGGTGGGAAAGCGTGATTCCTGGGATTTAAACCGGCCTTTGAGGGTCACGGTGAAGCCCCCCCCTGGCTTGCCCCCGGGAGGGCTCCTTGAGTGTCCCCACACCGAGTGACAAACGTCCCGGGGGGCCGGGGCTGCAGTCACCCCCATGTGCCGGGGTCCCGATGGGCAGAGACCCCATTCCCAGCCGCCGGCCCGGGCTGTGCGCGAACGCAAGTGCAATTAAACAGGCCATGAGGACCATTTTGCCCCTCGGAGGCTGGGGGGGCCGCTCGCCCCGGGGGTGCGGACGCTCCCAAAGCGTCCCAGCAGGATCTGGCCCCACCGGTGCCCATACGGGCCACCAGAGCGGGTCCAAGTCCAAGCCAGCCCAGGGCAACCGCAGGGCTCCAACCCTCGGGAGCAGCTCAGCGGGGCTGCCAGATCCGCACCCACCTTTGGAAACCCCCTTTTTCAGCTCATTGGGGGAACTGAGCCCCCCCCCTCATTTTCACTCTGCTGATTTACAGTGGGAAAAGATGGCTCGTGGTCCGACCTGCCGCTGGGCCAGCCCTGCAACCCCTTCCAGCACGGAGAAAAACCCCGGGCGGCACCGCCGGCATGTGCTGGAGCTTGTGCCAACCGGGACGGGTCTGTCCCATCCCGGGAACCGACATCCCCCCCTCCATCACAGCCCCCGCAGGATTTACAGCCGGGCGAGACCTCTCCCCTCACCATCATTAGAAAAACATTAAAGCCGGTGTGTCCCCGGGAACAGTGTTCCCCTGGCTGCGGCTACACCTGCGCCCATAAATCCTCCCTGACGAGGCAGCCCGGGCGCCGTGATTTATATGGTGAAACAAGTATTACAATATTTAAGGGGGAAAAAAAAAACAAAACCAAAAAAAAACAACAAAAAACCCACCCAGCTGGGCTCCCCTCCCGCCAGGGATGGGACTCCTGGCGTCAGCCGGGGACCTTTGGTGACACCAGGTTTGTGCCCACTCACAGGGCAGCGAGGGAACCCTCGGCGAAGGGCTGTGTCCGCGGGATGCCATAATAAAGCCAAACACGCTCGGCCGCGTGATGTACGTGGCTCTGAGCCACCACGTCCCCGTCACGGCGCACCATGTCCCCAAACCAGCCCAGAAGGAGCCGGGGGAGGCTGCGGCCCGTCCCCGTGCCCCAGGCTCAGCAGACACGGAGGAGAAGGGGCTTTTGCAGCCGGTGCCATCGTCACTTGCTGTATTCGTGGAGCTGCCGGGCGACGCTCCGGCTCCCAGCCGAAATTCCCAGCCCTCGGTGCCATCACAGAGCAGGAGGACACAGCGCTGGGAGAGCCACGTCCTTCGCAATCCCTCTGTGCGCTCTACAAATATTAACTGCTTCAATTAGCCCCTGGCAGCGATCCTCACCTTTAGAGCGGAGAAACTGAGGCTGGGAGGGGGGAAGCCATTTGTCTCCGCGTAACGAGCTGGAAAGCGGATCCAGAGCTGACACCCAGCTCGCTGTCTTAATGACGAGAGCAGCCCGCCACCTTATCCAAAAGCTTTCTATTTTAAAAGACAACATTGTGATTTATTGTTATTCATCAGCTTTGCAATGTTTTCTGGAGTCCAGCTTCCTGCTGCCGTCCGTCCACCCGCCCGCGCCGGGCCCCTGACACCCCCCGCTGCCGCTTCCCACCCAACGCCGAGAGCTCCGGGAGGGAGCCGAGGCAGAGAAGGAACAACCCAGGATGGGAAAAGCCTGGACGGTCCACCCAGAGAGACGGCAGTTGGACCTCAAAGCCACCGACCCCAAGATCTGGCAGGGACAGGGACCGCGGGCAGGGAGAGCCGGGAACCGCAGGCAGGAAAGCCGGGAACAGCGGACAGGGAGAGCAGGGAACCCGGCGCTGGTCATAGGCGAAGGCAATTCACGGTGATGAACATCAGGCACGATGCCACCTCCGGAGCACACATCCCGCAGCAGAGAGTGATCCCCATTCCCCGTCGCCATCCCTGGTTTTAGCCCACCACAGCGACACTGGGGACACGGGGCAGGGGACACAGCAGCGACGGCGGGGACACAGCGCAGGGGACACGGCAGCAACATCAGGGCCATGGCGCGGGCGACACAGCAGCGATGGTGGGGACACGGAACAGGGGACACGGCCCCCTGTGTGCCTGCCTGGCTCCGGCCAAACCAAGACGATCCAACAGAGACGGCGCTGGTCAGGGACTGCAGCCAAAAGCCATTTCTATTCTGGACGGCAGTTTGGATTCTCCCTTGGAATCCAAACCGGGAGCACCATTGACGGCGTTTGCAGCGGGTACCAGAATCGCCGCGCGCTGGTGCCGCATCCGCCAGCGGCTGTACGACTGCAACGCGGCGCCGGTGGCAGCGGGACAGTCACCCCCAGCCCCGGGGACACGGCACGGCACAGCCTGGCACGGCCGCGGCTCCATCCCGAGTCCCACAGTGCTGCCGGAGCCGGGGGGGGGGTGTCTCCTGACCACCCGGCACAAAGGATCTCAGGAAACCCAAGGAAAAAGCTTGGAGGATTTCCAAAAGGGACACCGTGCCCCGAAGCACGAGGCTGCCCCGGAGATAAGAACCTTGGCAGGGTGTGGGATGATAATAATTTCTCCGAATAAAGGACTTCAGAGCCTGCCCTGTCCTCTCCAAAACACCCCGCGTGGGGAGGGGATGGGGGACCCCCCCACACCCCAAAACAGGGACACCCGGCGTGGGGCGGGCAAACAGACGCCATGGGAAGGAGGAAAACGCAGATACGGGTTTGTGCAGGTTTTTTAAAATGAAGGAAAATGGTGGAAGAGCAGGAGGAAGAGGAGCTGGGATAAAAACCCAAGGAAGATGCTGCACGGGGGAGAAGAGGTGATTCCCCTCTCCCTCCATGGGACCGGTGCCACGGGGGGCACGCAGCCACTCGAGGGACCCCAGGACGTTCCTGTCCCCAATAGGGTGAATCCCCCCAAGGCAGAGCCTCCCGCCAGCCCTGCACCCCCTGGTTTTCTGGGGGGGGACGACAAATAAATCCAGGCTGACCCTTGGGAGACACCCACCCGAAAGGTGGCAGGTCCCGTTTTCGGTGAGCCCGGGAGGGCAGCGAGGGGCAACTGCAGCCCCCGAGAGAATTCCGTCGGGATTTGATGCCCCAACGCTGGGGTCCGGGATCGCTCCACCGCCTGCCTCTGAGTTTTCCAAGGGGAAATTCTGGCGAACACCCACCCACGTACCAAACAGCGGGAGGGAAACCCTTCCTTCGGGAGAGCATCCTCACCGGCAGCATCTCCCCCACCTCCAGCCCCGCTGCCGTGCCGAGATTGGTCCCAGATTTGCAGGAAGCCCCTTCCCAAGGGCCGGATCGGGACGGGCAGCGCTGCGTCTGGCAAATGGTCTTGGTTAAAAAAAACAAACAAACAAACAAAAAAAATTCATAGAAGAAAGGCAAGAGGAAGCGTCGGTTAGCAGAGCACTGAGGAGCGTTTGTGCCATGGGAAGCAGGGGGAATTCAAGCTGGAAGGGCCAAACGTGGAAAACGCCGGTATTCCTGGTGTGAGGAAGCTGATGTAGAATCATGGAATTGTTTTGGTTGGAAGAGACCTTTGAGATCATCAAGTTCAACCGTTAACCCAGAACAATTAAAGGCTCCCTTTAATTTCAGGGCAAGGGAGAAAATAACAGCGGTTTAGCAAATGTTTATACACTCTTTTAAAAAACCCTCCCACGTCAAAATAAGGCTGAAAAAAAGCGCGTTTTTCCAGAACTGGGGTGGTTTCACCATACGCAGCCCCGGGGGTGGGGATGGACAGACGGACACGGCGGCACGCAGGGATGGGGCACACCATCGCTCCCGTGTCCCAGAGCCGCCGGGGCTGGACCAGCTCCCACCATCAGCTCCCAGTCTGGATTCCCCCGACCCGCCATCCCGGCGGCGGGGAACGACAGACCCTGCCCCACGTTTTTCCACTCAATTTCCTTCCCGAGTCGGCAGGAGATAAATCCCTGGGCCGAGGCAGGCGGCCGGAACGGCAGAGCCAGCGGTGCCAAGTTTAATAAGCAACCCTGATGGAGAAACCCGATAATAATTGGGATTATCGAGCTGGCTGGGAAAGAGCTTCCCCGGCTCTCCCCACCCACGGGGCCACCAGTAGGACTGGGATGGCTACCGGGCACGGCGAGGACGGGTCACCGCTGGCAAGCGGCGTTGGCTAATTTATAATTTAAAAAAAAATAATAAAAAAGGGGCAAAACAACAAAAAAAACCCACTCCTTTTTGGATGCGCCATCAGTACCTGCAGCAGGACAAGGGAACCCGGTCACTGCCCTCGCCTTGTGCCCCCCGTGTCCTGGGGGGGGTCCGGGGACCCCGGCTCCCTCCCAAGCGCCGCAGCGCATCCCTGCATCCCGGCTCAGGGAGGGGGGACACAACGGTGGTGCTGCCGCCGTCCCAGCGCCCGCAAAAAGCTCCTCAGCCGCCGAAATAATCCCATCGCGGTTGGATTTTGTGCAGGACACGAGGTCCAGGGGCTTTTTTTTTTTTTTTTCTTCCCCCCTCTCTTGGTGGAAACAGGATTGGAAAAAAAGGAAGAATTGGGATTTTTCAAATTCTCTACAGGGTCAGGCTTGGCTGATTTTATTTTACCACAAATATAAATAGGGCTTTTTAAACATAAAATATTTAAAAAAAAAAAAAAAATCAAGCCAGTCGAAATGAAAACCCACTGGAAGACACGGTAAGAAATCCGGCTGGAGGATAGGCAGAAATATCTGTAGCCGGGCTGAGTGCTCAGAAATATTTGTATTTGCTGTCTAAACACTTTATCTGTTTCCGAGCACATGGGAGAGTTTTGCTCTCCGTGTAACATTAAAGAAAACAAAAAACAAAAAAACCAAAAAACCCCCGATACAAATAATTTCTCCTCTTCTGCAGAAAAAAAAATAAAAAATAATCCTACAAAACTTGGTTGCGGACACACCAGGGGAAACAGCGAATATTTCGGACACACCAGGGGAAACAGCAAATATTTCCACTGAAATTAGGCTGAAATTAGCCACGGTCATCATCAAACAGATGGGGGAGAGGATTCGGATGCACCGGGAGGAGGAACAGGCTGGGGGGATCCAACGGGTCTCTCCCATCCTTACAAACCCCCCCCTTGCAATTTATTCGCCTTTTTGCCAAAGCCGGTGGCCCCAGGGAACGGAGACAGGGGAGGAGATTTTACCTTTTGTACAAAAGAGCTTGAAATCCAAAGTTTAATTCCGGGGGGGGGTGTGTGCGTGTGTGTGTGTGTGTTTTACGTGGCAAAGAAGCTGAAATAAAAGCACGTTCCCCGATCCTAATAAAAAAAGTATTGAGCAATGGTTTTAAACTCCACAGATCCTGGTAATGCTTCGGCGGTGGGAATGCTGGTGTTGGGAATACCGGGGGTGGGAGTGCGGATGCCCCCGGACGCTGCCGCATCTCGGGGGACCGGTGGCAGCGGGTCCAGCGCCAGGCTGGTGGCACCGACCCCGCACCGATACACGCGTGTCGGTAAAAAAAAAAACATGGAAAACCCCCCAAACACAAAGCAAGGCCGATGGGGGGGTGGAGAGGGAGGGAAGGGGGGAAATGCCAAGAAAAGCAGAAAATTGGCAGGTCAGGAGGAGCTCACGTGCCGACGGCTGCATCCCGTGGGATCCCCCCCGGCACAGCCCCACCGGGACGCGGCCGGGGTCTTGGAAAGCAAATATGGGATAAGGGGAATTAAAAAGGGGAGGAATAAAAAAAGAAAGAAAGAAATAAGGAAGTCTTAGTTCCCCCATTCCTGTCTGCATCCCTCTCCTTCCATTCATGACCTGGAGGAAAACATCCAATGGATCAAATACGGGATGAGGGGAATTAAAAAGGAGAGGAATAAATAAATAAGTAAATCTTAGCCCCCATTCCCGTCTGCATCCCTCTCCCTCCGTTCATGAGACGGAGGAAAAACGTCCAATGGATCAAATACGGGATGAGGGGAATTAAAAAGGAGAGGAATAAATAAATAAATAAATAAACAAATAAAGAAGTCTTAGTCCCTGTTCTTGTCTGCATCCCTCTCCTTCCATTCAAGAACCGGAGGAAGACATCCAATGGATCAAATATGGGATGGGGGGAATTACAAAGGAGGAGAGGAATAAATAAGTAAGTAAATACGTAAGTAAATAAATAAATAAATCTATCAGTCCCCGTTCCTGTCTGCATCCCTCTCCCTCCATTCAAGACCCGGAGGAAAACGGTCCAATGGATGCGCGCAGGGCTCGGAAGGGGGAGCGCGGGTCCCGCTGGCCCCACGGGAGCCAGCCATCTGAGCGGGGGGCACCGGGGGGCCCCAGCTTCACCCCGACCCCCCCAGGACCCCACACCCAGCCCCGGCCGCCCTGGCCTGCCCCAGGCTGGTCCCCACCGAGGCGACACCTGGGGGAGACCCTCCGGGCTCCCCTGCACCCCCCTGGGGGCCGGCCCGAGCCCTGGCTAGCAGTGATGGGAGGGGCTGGCCAGGACAGGGGGGTGACCCCAAAGCTCCCACCAGCCCAGGCTGGGGCTCGACTCCGGCATCTCGTGTGTCTTCACACTTCCGTCGGCCTCGAAGGGCTCTTCGGGGGGTCAGACCCCTCGCTGCCCCCCAAGGGCACAAGAGAAGGGGAAATCGTTCCCCATCTTCGCTATTATTCCAGGGAGTAAATTCTCCTCCTTTGTTTCATTTTTCCCCCAATGTTGTTGCTTGGGCCGCCTTGTCCCCCTCTGAAGTTTGGGGTCCTCCCACACCCCCACCCCGGCACGGGGGGATGAAGCCCATCTTCAATGGGAGCAGGGTGCTGGGCCGGGCGGAGGCGGGTGCTTTCCCAGCCCCTTTGGAGAAGGATCCCTTTTTTTACATCCCCCCAGCATGTCTGCGGCATCGCCATCCAGCACCCGCAGAAGCCGCGCTGGCATCGTGCCCGCGGCACCGCTCCGGGATACGCAGGGCTCCGGGGGCAGAGCCGGGACCCGGCACACGGACACCAACCCCCTGCTCCTCACCCCGGGGGGCAGGTCCAGGACCCTCCATCCACGCTGCCCACCTCCCTCCAGCCAACGCTCCGGAACCCCCTCTGGCCAAACCTCTGGGACTAACTCTCCAGAACCCCGAGGGCTCGGGCCAGGCTGTCCCTGAGAGGGGGGACGACACCGGGGACGCGGAGCAGGATTTGTCCCGCTGAGGGCGCGCACACAATGGATAGGCTTAGAAAAACCCTGGTTTTAGCACCTATTGCCAAAAGGAGAGATGTGCCCCCAAACAAGGTCAGGCACCCCCCCACAGAGGGGGCTGGGAGAGCGGGGTGACACCAGAGGGGACGTCGGGACCGCGCTGCCGGGCTCCACAAACCCCGCGGGGTTTTCATCCCTCCCCGGCAGTCACCGCACCCAGGGCTCCATAGGGGACTTTGGGCAAAGCCCTTCGGTCCCCGGCCACCCTTTGGGACGCAGCCCCGGGTGGCAGCTCCACCGCCGGCCATGGAGATCCCCATCTCCCACCACCGGTGCCGCGGAGCCAAACCCAACCGTTGTCCCCGCGAGGGTCCGGGGACCCCACCGCCCGCTCCCCACCAGGCAGCCTGCCCTCCCCACAGCCCACCCCACTGCCTCCCTTCCCTGGCTTTCCAGTGAGGAGCCTCATTAAGAGGTAATTAGCTCTCGAACAATGGGAAGCTATTTAGCAGCCCCAGCCACAGCAGCATCAACGAGCAAAGGGGGGGAAGAGGAGGGAGGAGAAATAAATAAATAACAACACTCCGGGGGCTGCCCAGCAACAACGTGGGACACGGTGCGGGGTGGCAGCACCCTGCCCGGATGGTGGCACGGCGTGGCATGGCATGGCACTACCCAAACGGGATGGCTCCCAGCCGCCCCGCGCTCAGCCTCGTCCCTTCCCAGTTTTCCTACTGGGGAAAAACCAGCCCCAGCGCATGGCATGGGATGGAGGAGCCCAAACGGCCCCGCGGGTGCTGCCACCCTGATGGCGCCCGGTGGGGACGGCAATGGGGACGCCAAGCCCGGCGGTGAACTGGTGGCAAAGAGCTTGCACCCGCGCGGGCGCCCCACACGCGGCAGGGAAACACAAGCCCCGTTTTTGGGGTTGTCCCTGGCCTCAGAGACGCCTCCCGAATTCATTTGGCAAGGAGCGAAGCGGCCGCAGTGGCCGCCCCTCGGGCTTCGCGGCTCAGACCGCGGCGGGGCTCCTGGAAGCGCCGCTTTCCCCCGCGCTCGGAGGCAAAACTGGGGTCGGTCCCGGCTTGGTGAGGATGCTCTGGGCACTGGAAAATGGCCGGGCTTTGGGCCGGGGCACGTTGGGCTCAGACGGGTCACGGCGGAGCGGGGAAACCACATTTAACCTCCTCTTCGGGGCTGGAGGTAACAACGCCGAGATCCGCTTGCCTTCCGTAAATCCCATTAAATGCAACGGAGCAGGGCAAGATCTCTGCCCTGGCTGGGGAAAAAAAAACACCTAGGATAAAAACGAAGCCTCCGAAATCACGATTAATGCCTAACACAAAAGAACCAAAATTTACACCAGCGGGAACGGGGAGCTATTTAAGGAACAAATGCTGCAATTTTATACCGACAACCTGGCGGATGAACCTTGTCAGACGCTGGCGGGTACGGGCACCGACAGCGGCACGGGGACGCGGCCAGACAGACAGACAGGGACTGGAGCTGGGTGCCGAGATCTCTGGTGAGAGACACATAAAAAAACCCCCTTTTTTCTACCCTCCCAGCCCACAGGAGGTACCACACGTGTGTATAGTGCAGGGACGGCCACGGGCACGCATCTTCCCCCTCCCCAGGGTACGGCAGTGGGGGTGTTTGGGCATCTGTATTAATTATTAGTGGGTGTAAAGTGTATATATGTGCATATATATACATACACAAAAGTGTACTTTTAAAGCTCTCTCCTCCGCGCCATTCCCGCTCCCACCCCGTGCCCCGCCGGCAGCACCGCGCACCCCCAGCCCCATCCCTCACATTAGGGATGCGGCGCATGGCCGGCATTTGGCTACCAAATGTGCGACCAGCAGGGAATGTAATTGCGGTGCCTCGAAAGAGGACGGGGAGAGAGACAAGAAATGGGCAGGGAG
>VYZM01001774.1:17816-32346 GCA_013398915.1 Dromas ardeola
GGGGGGGGGAAGAAAAGTACCTTGGATAAATATAACAGAGTAACTCTGAATCCTGTAACCTTAAAAATTAATTTTTATCTCCTGTGTATTTCAAGAAATTGCCAATATTTTTGTTTTGTCAGCATCCTAATTGCCATTAAAAAAACCTGGTTCAGCATGGAAGGATGCTAACACTACTAATTGCAGGATAGCCTCATAACCTGTCAGCTGGCTCCCATTTGTTGCTGCTCCTACAAAGTGTTGTCTCTCCATTTGATACAGAAACTTTACTGAAGTGAAGTTACTAAAGCATTCAAAAGCAATGGAAGAGTCCCAGAAGCGATGAGAGCTTACTTCACATGAGTCAGGAGTTGTTTTGTGTGCAAGAGAAACGTGGGGGAGCCACATGGTGCTCAAAGAGCACCTCTGATGGGTTAGCGCAGCTTGGGTATCTCATAGCTGTTTGTATGAGGAGCTGCTTCAGGTTGTGGCTTTCACCTTAAGTGATTTTGGATTTTGTTTTAGTGAGAAGGAATATTTAGCTTTGTTCTTTATTCCTCTCTCGTGTCTTCAGTGCTCTTCTGTTTAGTAGTTTCCATGTATGACTGGTAGAAGAGAAGATAATATGCAGCAGTGTAAGAGAATAGCTAAGTGGTTATTTTATTTCTGGGCAAATTGGTCCCACTTGGACCAATCCTATTCTGTAACTCGAGCAATACATGACCTTCTTTCCTCTACAAAGGAGAGGTGTAATTATTCAATTGGATTTTTATGTTGAAGGCTTTTTGTGTAATGTTATTCAATCATACATATTTTGCAAGAATTGCTGTGAGTTTCGGGAGTGAAAGTTGTAGTTTTACCTTGGAGTTCCTTTCAAACAGCACTGAACGGCATCCAGTCTCTCTGCACGTGGACTATGACCTATCAGTTGCATTGGCCAGTTTTACTCCAAGAAAGGAAATAAGCAAAAAAAAAAATAGTTTTCTGTGTTCCTCAAGAAGGTGTTTATGCATAATTTGCAGTACACCAGTGCTGTAATTTTTATCATCTGCGGTGCTTTCATGGTAGAAAAACTGTCAATTTGTATTTCTCTAGCAATTGTTTGCCTACTTTAAGAGGTTTCACTACAGTGTTCTTTGCCGACTCCGATGGACAGAGCAGCTTTTGAGTAGCAAATCTGATTCTGGCAGCTCCATGGAAATCTTTGTACTTCTCCTCAGTCAAAGAATTTTCTTACAGGACGTGGGAATTCAGTATAGAAAACTTCCTGGTAGGAATGGCCTGGGGTTTTGCCCAGGTCTCCCGTAGAAGAGAGTCATGGCTGTTGAATTTTGCTATGCTTGTTTGTGTGAAGAAGCTCTAAACACTCTTCTAGCTTTACAAGTTTTGATCCAGGTGGCAGTTAGTGATCTGGCCCGTTTTTAGGGGTTTCAAACAAATATTTTTTCCTTTAGATAGATGTAACCATAGCGATTATCTAACATAGAATGGATTATAGGGGAAGAATAAATGCATTAGGAGAGAACTGTTTAAAATTCAGGTACCGCATTTGAAAGAATTACTGCATTTTCACTTTGATCTATTTTTAATCCAATAGAGTTGTGGAAGTACGCAAAACTGCCAGCAGTAGAGCAGTGTGTTTAACACAAATACTCATGCTAACATCTGTAGAAAAAGCTAAAATTTTACCTTCATCTTTGGTATGGTTTTGGACTGGCTGGTATGCAGATATCTGAATTGTGGTTTTTAATCCATGTGTTTCTCCCCACAGCCTTGATGCACCACAGCAACCATGTGGACAGCAGCCGTTGTTACCAGTGTGTCAAGTTCCTTGTTACTTTGGCTCAGAAGTGAGTAATCTGGTTTTCAGAATTTAACCTCATCCCTACCTTAGGCCCCTCTGTAACTATTTAGGCTGCTGCTCTTTCTACTTTTGATCAGCTTTATCTTTTGTTTACTGTAATATAAGTGGTGCTCAAAGGTCTTGATAGTACATGTCTACATATGAAGTGAAATCTTTACTGATTAGTACCTGAGATGGATTTCATATAACAACTGATAATTGCTGTTTATAATGGCAAAGGTCAGCTATGTTCTGTAGGGCAAGAGCCTAGCATTAAGAGCAAGATAAACATAAGGAAACTGTCCCAGATTTTTGAAATATTATGATTCCTAAGTTCACTTTGTTTGGAACTTAGCGTGTGTCCTGATAAAGCATAGTTCTGAAGTACGTGAATCTGTGTAGTAGACTACTTCATGTAAACTTTACTAGGCATTATTGCTCTGGCTAATTCAGTTAGTACAGTTGTACTGTTTACAGTTGTAAACTACGCTCGTACAGTTTGGGTCAGAGTTTGCAATGATAACACCACATACAGAGGGCAGCAGCACAAAGAAAGAGAAGTCTTTGAATTACATTTTTTGTTTCGGTTTGCCAGAATGCCTTGTTTGTAACTAATTAATGTAATTTGAATTTCCAAGGTGCCCTACTGCAAAAGATTATTTCAAGGAGAATTCCCACCACTGGAGTTGGGCTGTACAGTGGCTACAGAAAAAGGTAGTTTGGCTGTAACTTTCCAGAACAGCTCTTAAGGCAAAATACAAGCTACTTCATTTTTTACAAGGACAGTTTGGCTGCAGCTAAATCTGATGCATGCAGGAACTTCAGTAGGCCCCCATGTGTTTCAGGCGTAAATGTGCGTACAGTGAATAAACCCAAGTGTGAATGGTTGTAATGATTATCATTCCTTCCCATGTGGGAAACTTTCAGTGCCACTGCATTCATGTTGGAAGGTTTCCCTTTTCTAAAAAAGCAGTTTTCCATTGCCTGCATGTTGATGCAAGAGAATGCGTAAATGAGTGAATTCCTTACAGAATCACCACAGCTTTGCACAAAACATAGCTGTTGGCAGATACAGCTTTTTCCTCCCACACGTGTATTTTTTATTCTTCCCTCTAAAATTAACGTAGGTTGACCAGAAATACCCAAGGACACTTTGGAAACTTGAAGCTCAGCAGAATTGGCCCAGGTTTGCCTGCAGCCAAGCAGGGCGATGCTTGGTCTCCCAGCACTGCACACACCGCACGATGGTATCCCAGCTCCAGGCTGCCTTTCTGTCCTGACAGCTGCTGCCAGGCAGATGTCAGACGCATAAACTAGTACTGTACTGAATACTGGAAGCAGAATTAGTGGGATGCTTGCACTGCAGCTGGCACAACTTGTTGACGCTTATCTCTTGGAACACAGTGAACTGACAGGTCTGGATAGTCCTGCTGTCCCTGTTTTCACTTTGTACTGGCTCATGTAAACCCTGAATCCACCAGTCTTCAGCTGGCATCCAGTAACTTGCACGTATGTCCAGCTACCAAACAGAGGGAGCTGGCTGCTAGTTTTCAGCTGAGGGGCAGTAGTCCCTCTGACTGTTCTGGCTGCATTAAAAGTACATACTTGTCTATGCACCAGATCTCCAGCTCATTGCCAAAGGATTCAGGAAGCTTGTTCCAGACTTGTTAGCTCACCTACCATCACAAGTGGATGAGGCTTTACGCATGTAAAACTCATACGGCAATTTTATGGCTTTCTTGGCTTTTTACACAGATGTCTGAACATTATTGGGCTCCACAGAGTAACGTATCCAATGAAACATCAACAGCAAAAACCTTCCAGCGCACAATTTCAGCACAGGTATGTCATAGTCTTGGGAGACTATGGTAAACTTGTATTATTTCTTTTTTTGCTTTTTGGTTAGCATCTTTGGTTTTGGCAACTTTCATGTATTCCAGCGCACGTAAGACTGTTCTTCCTTTAGAAGCCCAGACCCTGTGGTTGTTCCTGAAAAAAATAACCCTTACATGAAGTTAGTCAATACCTCACAATTACCAGAGGTGACTCAACTATCTCACTACAGCAGCTATATTGTTTCAGAATCAACTTTAAAAAAAAAAAAAAAGAATTAATAATGATTATGAGATGAAAGTATCACCATGACCCCTGACGCTCTCTTGGACTGTTTCCAACTCAGGACACGCTGGCCTATGCCACAGCCTTGCTGAATGAGAAGGATCAGTCTGGAAGCAGTAACGGGTCAGAAAGTAGTCCAGCCAACGAGAATGGAGAGAGACATCTGCAGCAGGTAACAGTAAAATAAGGGCATGTTTATCTTGTGTTGCGTTGCTCTGTTAGACAGCTTGTTCCTGGGGCTCGGGTCAGAACCAGCACTGAATGTAGTCACAATAATTGTGCGCCTTACAAAAATAACGTGCCGTATCTTTCTCTCCCCGTCCCTTGTGTGTATTGAAAGGGCTCAGAGTCTCCTATGATGATTGGTGAGCCTAAAAGTGACCTTGATGATGTTGACCCATAGAAGATACCTGTGAACACAAAACCAGATCAACTCAAACACTTAATGCCTGGTACCTACTGAAACTGGAGTCCCGTTGCTTATGCTGTTGGAAGAGTCTGGAAGAGAAGTGGCTTTACAGGATCGGAGGCCGTGCTGGAGGAGGTTGTTTCCGTGAAAGCTAAAAGCATTTTTTAGCCACGAAGGCTTCAGATCAATAAATGCTCTAGAAAACTGCAGCTTCACCTGCAGTAGCTTGTGACAGTCCAGACACCGAAAACAGTTTGTCAAGAAGATTTTATCAAATACACAAACGCTAGTGGTTGAATTTTTATGTGAACATTAAATGAGTGAATGTAAAACTGTTGCTTTTCTGTGATGCTGCAAAAAAATTCTTTTGGTTTTTATACAGGAAAAAAAAAACAGACTTGCCCTTATGTATGGAGGGCAAATTTTTAATCTTTCTGATAATATTGAATAGGAATATTCAAATTTCTGTAAAGATGTGTGATGACTTACATTTCATTGTAAAATATTAGTTAAAGAATGGGTTTACATAAGGACTCCTGTATTTAATATGTCTCCCTGCTAATTTGTAAAGCTCTTTATGAGAAGGATCGGCAAGATTGCTCTGTAAGGAGGGTGATTCCTTACAGAATGGTTTGGGCAAGGAGCTCTGGAATGGGTCGTCTTTTCTGGTACCCTTCCGAAAACCACAGACAGTTGGGAAGGGCAATAAACAAAAAGCTTTGTTCTCTAGGTATGCAGGTGTTCATTATGAAAGGATGTTGGTGGATTTAAGAAAAAAAAAAAATTAATGAGTAGTTTAAAAGAAAAAAAAAGCACTTTAAGATGGAATTCTGTTGCAGTTTTACTCATTAAATTTTTTTAACATTTTTTTTGGAGACATATTGAATAAAATGTAGTCTCAATCATGTGATCTGCAATCACTTGCTTATGCTTTGAAATTACTGAGAAAGTTGGTATTGGTTGTATATGATGAATAACGCCTTGAGTGAGTTGGAGACACTGTTGTGCAGATTTTATCGCAGTTTTAACACGGGGAAAGAATGATTTGGATTTGGATTTTCACTTGACCAGGCAACGTTTAAAATAGCACAGCTCTTTTGATTTGCTCATAAACAACTGGAAACCAGTTGGGATGATTTGAAGCCCAGTTTTGTTTTCCATGTCAAGTGCAGTTCAGTGATTTCTGGCTCTGGCTACTAGCTTCTTTTGTGCCAACTAACTCTTCATCTTTTGTACATTTTGCGTTCGTCACATTTTCTACACTGCTTTTTGCCTTTATTTATGGATTCTGCCTTACTTTAAAAAAAAAAAATTATATGAACAAACATGCACAGAAATGGGGGACATCTTAAGGAGTGCCTGGGTACCTCCGGAATAGATAAATTTGCCAAGTCAAAGGCACAACCAGCCAAAAAGTGCCTTTTCTTTTTTTTTTTCCTTTACATACTGTTGCCGAAACAAGAAGCAGCAGACAGCTTTTCACTCTTGTGCACTAATATTGAAATTAACCAGTCATTTCACTGTTGGAAGAAAACATCTGATCTGCTTTCAGCTGTACAGCTTTATAACTTATTGCGGGTTAAGAGAGCCGTTGTCATAAATTGCGCGTGCGAAGAAGTAAGGGTGGCATTGTAGTGAATCTCTCACTTTCTTTTCCAAACAATGTCTTCATAGACACATGGCAGAGTTAGCATTTTATAAATGTTTCTGAGAATGTGCTGGGACATTTTAAATGTGATGTTTTAAATTAATTTTGAATAAACCATTTCTTACGGATACCCCTTCTTCCTTCCCCCATCCCTAATACTTTGTTAATGGGTCATAAATCATCACGAGATGTCAGTACACAGCGGTGATGGTGATGGAAGAAGCTGGTAATGTTCCTACGGGTTGGCACCACTTGTCACTTCAGGTTCCTGTTATTTCCTATGGAAACAACGTCCTCAATTACCGCAGGCCCAGAGAAGCATTGATAAGAGAATTGCATCAGGATGGCTCATCACCACTGTATACTTGAAACCAATACAAACTTTTTCATGGTTCTGCTCACGCTTGTACAAAGTCAATGGTTATAATTTGCAATAAGATGATACTTGGTCAATTTTTTTTTTTTTTGTTTCCAGCTGCTGTCATTTGAACCTGCTGAAGATTATTTTTTGGAAAATAGAGTTCAACAAAACTAGTTTTTGTGTAAATTGTGATGCATTTCTATGTTGTAATTTTTACTGCCAACCTTTTTGGATGAAAATGTTTTTATACAGCTTACAAAATGTTCAGTGAGGAGCAGCCCGCAGCCTGCCTGTGAGCATTCGGGGAGATATTGTCCGATTAATATGTAGACATTTGGCACTGGAAAAATAGGCAGTCTTGATGAACAGTCTTGGGATTCCTGGTCAATGGAATAAAGTTATTCCTTTCACAGAAAAACTAGTGTAATCTTTAGACTGCGCATATGCTGCTACGCTGTTGTCTTACTGATCTTATCTTGAGAGGTTGCCCTGATTCCCATTTTGGCTCCTGGCTTGAGTAAATCAAAGCAGCAGAGTGTCCCCTGTAGCTGCGCCGCTGTATATCCTTAAACCGTGGCTCGTTCTGGGGCACTCTCAGATTTGTATCTGTGCCCTTTTTCTTCTCCTGACCTTAGCAGAATGATTTACCCTGGCTACGCTTGAAGTCATGGATTAGACCAGCTTTTGTATGTCAGATAGCAAGATCTGCAGGCGATCTGGACTTGGATTAATGCTGCCTTTTCTGTTGTTTGGCGAAGTGCAGAACGCTGGCACGCAGCAGTGCCACGGTGCCCGTGTTCCCTTGCTTACCTGTCTGCTGCCTTCGTGACCACAATTGGGAGCTGCAGCCAGGGCTGCCATCCCCGCTCTGCCTTCCGGATGGGTGCCTTTGTCCTCCCTTCTAAGGACAAAGATTCTTACGTTTCAAGCATGACCCAGCTTGCGGTCTGCGCTGGCAGCGCCAGTCCTGGGAGCGTGGACTGGGTGTCGCAAACAGCGAGCTGACGGGACGTACCTGGGATCAGCGCTGCTTTCTCCTGACTGAGAGCGGCTTTTCTGCCTAGTCGTGTACAAGACACTAAGCGAGGGCTAATCTTTTAATATCTTTTCCTTCCACCAGGCTTATGCATGCTTGAACTCAGCCGTGAAAGCCCTGTCTGGCTTGTTGTGCGTGGTGCGTGCTCGCACCTTCTGCTGGGAGCCGGCGGGTGAGCAGGCAGCAGGATCTGCCCCTCTTGCAGGGATGTCGGCAGAGGCAACGTATCTAATGCATATTTTGAGAGGTTCCAGCCTAGTAAGTCTGCTGAAAAATTACCAGCTGTGTCAGAGCTGTTCAGCTAACATCCCTTTTTCTTTTCCCCCTCTTTGTGCAAAATCCAGATTATAGCTGATTAAAATTAGGGGCTGTAATTATATACATGTTATGTAATTACATGTTTAGATTAGGGTTGGGCTTCTGCCATCTTTAGGTAACAAGTTAGAAATAGTTTAAACCTTTCAAAGCGGTGCTTCCCGCTGAGTCTCTGTCTTCTCTTACCATTCAAAGCTGGAGTAATGGATTGCTAAGGGGCTTTTTCATGGGGAAAATACTAGAAAATAGCCGAAGCTTGACAGGTTAACCTGCTGCTTGTGGTATCAAGCTTTATTTTTTGTCTGTCCTCAGGTAACACCACACAAATTACCTATTGTAGTACCAGGAGGCTGCTAATCTCCCCAAAAAAGTAAGACCCAGCTTTAGTGGCTTCTGGTACTTCTCAGCCTTTCTCTGCTGCTGTGCATCTCTCTGAGCATCTCTGCTTGATCTGCTTGCTGGGGCTTCAACGCTTGCCGAGCGTTAGTAGCAACAGCAACAAAAAGCACAAGGGCACGTTCCCCAAAGCTGGCTGACGCCTTGTTTCCGTAACTGGAAGCTCTTGCCCTCCACCACTGTTTTAAAAACAAACTTCTGCTCTTGTGTGTGCATGGGACAACAAGACTCAGCGCCTGGTCTCTGCCAGCTGCGGGCAAGGGGAGGGTGCCCACGCTGCCTGCGCTGACCTCTGAGGGTGCCAGCGGTCGCCCAGGGGCACCTCATACCCGAGGCAGGGGTCAGAGCCCGAGGTGGTGGCCTGTGGCTGGCTCACTAACGAAGCAGAGCTCGTTTTGGGGGAGCAGCATCCCTGCCAGACAGGTGCCATCTCCCCCTTCCAGACTGGTTCCCCCTGGGGATGCACGTGAAGGCTGACAATGGATCGTATCTACTGAGCACTGGTCTATGAATTTTATTTTAAAAAGACATTTACAAAATGTTTATTTATAAAATTCCAAATAAATATTTAAGGTACAAATGTAAAAACCAAGGTACTATGAAAGCTTTTTCTTCTTTTTTTTTTTTTTTTTTTTCAAAAAGGAATTACAGCCAGTTCTGTGTGTCTTGGGAAGAGCTGAAAGGGAAACTGTTAAAGCAGCACATACCACCAGCAGATCATTAACTTTAACTTAACAACAAAAAAAAAAACGCTAACAAAGCAGTAGCTGACTGTAGCAATGCAGATTAAAATCTAATTAAACAAGCAGACTGTTTAAACTATAGCCCTTACGCTTACTAAAAAGTAAAGGAGCCTCCTAGGTGCATGAGTAGGCAATTATAAAACTGCCCAAAAATGGCTAAACTGATTTTCCAGGTGCTAAGCAGCATTAGCTGACATCGAATGAGCGACTAACCAGGAAAGAAAGGAACAATCCTCACTATGTATTTTATATATATATTTTTTTTTTTTTTTTTTTAAAGGTGGTGGTTTTGTCCTGTGCTGGGTGACAACATGAACAAAGGGCCTCAAGAGGGCTTGTACAGTCAGGGTATTGCTAGAGAGACGCGGTGGGGAAGGGATGCCGGGGTGACTCCTGCGACGGGGCAGGGCTCCGGCTGTTTGGAGGGCTCTCGCAGAGCCACCCTGGGTCTCAGCCCCGCGGTGTGGGAGGTGGTGACGAGCCTGCACCCCACTGTCACGGCAGCCCGAGCGTGGAGGTCATCAGAGCCACGTGTCGGAGCATGGACCATGCTGGGATCAGCACTCAGCCCTGGGAAGGTACCGAGCCGGCGATGCGGTGGTCCAGCGAGGCGTCCATCCCTGCTACACCGGGCACGCCAGGCCAGGGCAGCTGCGTCTCCAGCTCAGCCCGTCCCTACTGCCGGCTCCGGCAGCAAATGGCGATGGCCACGGCCACGCTGCTGCCCGGGACACTGGCTGCCACGCAGGTATCGTCCACGGCGTAGGCTCCCATGGTGCCGGGGCTCTGGGAATGGGCGCTACAGCCCGTCAGCGTCCAGCCGTCATCGCAGGACACCGTCACCTAACAGGGGAGAAGAGGTCACCCTCCACAGGTCAGCAAAGGGGCAGGGGTCTGCCCATCCCCGGGGCTCAGGGTGATGTGGCCGGTGTCACACTGAGCCACTGAACCCCAGCTGGGGTCACCAGTGAAGGCTGGCCTTGGGGTGGCCACAATGAGATGCCAAAGCCAACCCGACCCAACCATCTGGGTGGCAGAAGAAGAAGCAAAGGCGAGGACACCACCATGGCGGAGGAGCCTGCACCGTCCCTACCTTCTCCGCAGAGCCTGGGGACGCGCGCTCCTTCACCCGGCACTCGAGGCTGGCCGCGGGGCAGCACAAGGCGTGTGCCATCACCTCCGTCCTGCCGGCACAGTGGCTGGGCCCGCTCCCCGGTCCCGCGACGGGTCTGCCAGCATCACCCAGCGCCACGGCTGGGGAATGGAAACTGCAGCCTGCCCAGGGGAGAGGGGCTGTCGGTGCGGGGCGGCCGCAGCAGCATCTCGGTGCAGACACACAGGCGCTGAGGGATGTCCATGCTGAGCCCCTGAGCCTTCCCTGCCTCCACGCACGCAGTGTCACGGTCATAGAACGGTTTGGGCTGGAAGGGACCTTAAAGATCCCACAGTTCCACCCCCCTGCCCTGGGCAGGGACACCTCCCACTAGACCAGGATGCTCAAAGCCCCGTCCAGCCTGGCCTTGAACCCCTCCAGGGATGGGGCAGCCACAGCTTCTCTGGGCAGCCTGTTCCAGTGTCTCGCCACCCTCACAGGAAAGAATTTCTTCCTAATATCTAATTTACATCTCCCCTCTTCCAGCTTGAAGCCATTACCCCTGGTCCTATCACTACATGCCCTTGTAAAAAGTCCCTCTCCAGCTTTCTTGTAGCCTCTTTAGGGGCTGGAAGGGGCTCTAAGGTCTCCCTGGAGCCTTCTCTTCTCCAGGCTGAACACCCCCAACTCTCTCAGCCTGTCCTCACAGCAGAGGGGCTCCAGCTCTTCCCTGTCACCCCAGCGCTCACACCCGCTCTTCTAACCCCAGGTCCCGGAGTTTTTGTGGAAGAAACACCCTCAGCCATCAGCGTGTTGGCTCAAGGCTCTGTAACCCGCCGTGGGGGGCATCACCGGTCAGCACGTGGTCCCGCGGGGAGCAGCCGGCCCCCTCGGCCGCCGGGGAGCTGGCGTTGATCCGGCACTCGGCCCTGGGCCACGTGCAGCACCTGGCGATGGCGTAGACACCCTGTCCCCGGAAAGCGTTGTGTGCCACGCACTGCTTCTGCCCATCCTTGTCCTGCAGCAGGGGATGCACGCTGTCACCGGGGGTGCTCGGGGGCCTGGGGACACCCCTCCGAGGCCAGCGGGCACCCACGGGGAAGGACTTGAGTCTCGGCTCGCCCCGCTCACCTCCATGTGCTCCCCCAGCCGCCTGCCGCTGCGGGAGAAGCTGGAGCAGCTGAGCATCTCCTCGGCGCCGGCGCAGCGAGCCACGGCGGTGGCGTGCCGGGTGAGCCCCGAGCGCGCCGACCACACCGAGCGGCAGTACAGCTGCTCCTCTGCAACGGGGAACGTGGCTTCAGCGGTGGGGTGGACACCCAGAGCCCACCGCAGCCGCCGGGATGCCAACGCGGGGTGGAAGGTCTCCCCAATACCCTCTGTGTGCAGCCGTGCTCAGGCTCCGCCATCCCCGGCACAGCTTTGGGGAGGAACATGCCGACACGCCATGCCCTTTTCTCCCCGGGAAGGGCAGAGCTCCGCCGGGCACCCAGCAGGCAGCCAAGGTCCCTACCTGCGCCCAGCCGGGCAGGCAGCCCGGCCACGCTGTTGGGCGTCTGGAGCCGCTGCTCCTCGGGGAACCACGCCACGTCCATGACGTTCTTGGTGGCGAAGTGCAGGAGGCGCTGCCGGAGCTCGGCGAGGCTCAGCTGGGGCTCGGCGCTGAGCAGCATGGCGGCGATGCCTGCCGAGAGCCACGGGGGACGCGGTGAGAACTGGGGGACACACAGGCACCTACGCACGACCCCCCGAGCAACACGGCTCCAGAGAGACATGCGAGGAGTCACTGCAGCCCATCATCTGCATGCACGGGACGCGGGAGCTCTGCGCAGGCTGCAGCACCCACATGAGCCAAAATATCCCAAAACCACGGCATGCAAAAATGTCCCCGGTGCAGGCAGCCCTGATGCCCTGCGCCTGTAGGGACACGTGCCCAGGACCAGCAAGGGGAAGGGCCAGCCCTGCCCGCCACCCTGTAGCCCAGCTCGCCTGCCACGTGCGCGGCCGCCTGCGACGTCCCGCTCTGCGCCGTGAAGCACGTGCTGCAGTCGCTGGAGGCGCCGATGATGTCGTCCCCGGGGGCGAACAGATCCACGCAGCGGCCGAAGTTGGTGCCCAGGGTGCCGATGGAGGCGGGCTGGTCCTCGCTGTTGGTGGCGCCCACCGTGATGACCTGGTGGGGCGGTGACGGAGGGGGACGTGGGCGGGACGGGGTGTGCAGCCCCAGCCCACTCGGCTGACCGAGCGCTGGAGCGGATGAGCCTGGGGAGGTGTTGGCATGTCCCCAGGTGTCCCCACGCCTCCGGGAACACCCCCAGCCCGTACCTCTGGCTCGGACGCTGGTGAGTACAGGCAGGCGTCGTCCTTATAGTTGCCGGCAGCCGCGACCATCGCCACCCCCTTCTGCGCCATCCGCCGACAGCCGGCGTTGAGCACTCGGCTGTAGGCGCCGGCGAAGGGCAGCAGCACCACCGGCGGCGTGCGGCGCTGAGCATCCAGCGTCGCCTCGATAAACTCCAGCCCTGGCAGGGACAAGACGAGGGACAGGAAACTATTGCGGGAGGGGGAATGGGGAGGGGGGCTCCGGGCATCCGTGACTCACCGATGAGGGTCCCGCTGACGGTGCCCTTCCCCTGGCAGTTCAGCACGCGGAGGCTGCGGACGTTGGCGCCCGTGGCCACGCCGGCGTCGCGCCCGCTCAGCACGCCGGCCATGTGGGTGCCGTGGCTGTCACACTTGCTGGCCTGGCGCAGGCACCACCGCAGGTTTTACGCCCCGGCCCCGTGGCATCCAAGCAGAATTGCGACCCCCCCAGCCTCCTCCCCACCCCATCCCGCCCTGCCGCTTTGCCCCAGAGAAATCCCGCCACGGAATAAATCCTTAAAAATACTTCGGGTCTGGGGGAGGATAACAAAAATCACCCTGTGCAGGAGGAAAGCTGGCAGAAAGGGGGCAGATAAAGCCATGCAAGGCAGCACTAGCACCCACCGCAGGGCGCAGGCAGCCGTCCCGTCCCTGGGTGTGGGGTCAACCTCAATTCCCTCTTGCACCACCACCTTGACACACATCCATGCGCCCCCCCGCGACTGCTGTCCCCAGAAAGGAGCCCTGCCCCGCTCAGCCATGGCTCCAAACAGATCATGTTGAGGGTCCCAACATCCCCCAGGACCACAATTCCCACTGCTGCACATCCTGCCCGGCATTTTGCCATGAACCAAGTGTCCCCCTTGTCCCAGGAAGCCCCACGAGCCTGGCCAGGGTTTGCTGGGTGCAGAGGGATGCTCCTGTCAGGCTGCAGCGTGTGGCACCTCGGGGCTCACCTGCCTGTGGAAGCGGGTGCCATCCTCCTCAGGGACGCTCTCGAAGTCGGTGACAAGCACCCTGCCCTCGATCTCCCGATGGCTGCTCTGCACGCTGGTGTCCAGCAGGTAAATCTCCACCAGGTCACCTTTATCTAGCAGGGACACAGCCGGGAGGAAAGGCAGCTCTAAAATGCAGCTCCAGACACGCAGCACCACGGGGTGCGGGGATATCCCTGTCTCCCGGAGATCAGGAGAGGGGACAGGCTCACTGACCCTTCCCCAAACCCCCCTGGTCCTCCCCCTACACCCCAGCGCTTACTGGGAGGGCTGTAGGCGCCCGAACGGGGCTGCGGCGGCACGATCCTGCCCAGGTTCCAGGGGATGCTCTGGGCGAAGACGTAGGCGTCCTCCTCGACGTACTCCACGTGTGGCAGCTTCAGCGCCTGCGGGCAGCAGACACAGTGCCCGGCGTGGTGGCAAAGCTCCTGTTCCCCCTGGGGCCAGTTCCCACCTCCGCTGCCGCCCCCGGCCGCCGCGACCCACGGCCCTGGGACCCATCTCCCGTTCCCCGTACCGTGTCCAGGACGTCGCTGCTCATCTTCACCAGGAAGGCGGGCAGGAGGTGGAAGACGTGCAGCAGCTCGGTCAGGTACCCCCGCCGAGCCGCCCGGGCCTGCAGCCGCCGCGCCGTCCCTCGCACCTCGGCCTCGCCGCTGCCCGGCCGCAGCACCACCACGTAGCGCCCGGGCAGCCGCCACGACGCCTGTGGGGACGCAACCTTGGGCTTGGGGACACAACCTTGGGCTTGGGGACACAACCTTGGGCTTGGGGACACGCTCACACACAGACACGCGTGGGCGCCCCGTTCGCCCCCCTTCCTCCCACCACCACCACCCCACGCTCCTCACCTTGGTGGCGCGATGGAAGGCGGCGGGTCCCGAGGGGGCGGCCCTGACGGCGGTGGCCTCCTCCTCGGCTGCCCCCAGGGCCAGCACCAGCTCCTCCGCCAGCTCCGCCGCCGCCCGCGCCACCACCAGCGCCACCACCAGCGCCAGCCCCCGCGGGGACATGCCGGATGGGCACCCCGACGGGGACCGCGGAGATGCTGGGGGTCGCCGAGACCCCTCGGCACGGCACGGCCCGGACCGCGGACACCTGGAGGAGCCGCTGCGCGCCCGCGGGGGAGCTGGAGAGCGCCCGCGGAGAAGCTGAGCACCCGCGGAGGAGCCCGTGCGCGCCCCGAGGGAGCTGGTGCGCACCCGCAGAGCCGAGGAGTCGGTGCGCACC
>VYZM01001774.1:34173-48114 GCA_013398915.1 Dromas ardeola
AAAAAAAAAAAGAGAGAGAGAGAGAGAAAAAAAAACACGCTATAGCCGCAGATTTTTGAAGCAGCACAGCAGGATTTTGGCTAATTTAAGAGAGTAAAGTTTGTCTTGCACCAGCCGGGAATCGAACCCGGGTCGCAAGAATGGGAATCTTGCATGATACCACTACACCACTGGTGCGCTGCGTCTGTGGCTTTCCGCGCATCCTCAACTCCACGGATCGTGACATTTTTTTCACACACCCCCCCAAAACCCCCATCGCCCCATCACCCCCTCTTGCATGGGCCTTGGTGGGACCCCCCTCTTTATCCCCGGCCACCCCGGTCCCAGCCGTGCCCGGGATGCGGGGGAACCCCCCTCGTCCCTCAAAGAGGATCCTGCCGGGGGGGGGTGTCTCTTTTGCCAAAAAGTGGTTGTGAGTCCCGGGACACGAGGTGGGAAAAAGCTTTTGGGTCTCTACGAGACTCCTACACTCATTACAAGACAGCGACACAGAGCCACCTCCTGCCCTGGCCACCCTCCGGAAAACAGCGAGACGCGGCCCCATCCGAAAGGTGTCCCCAAAGCCACCACGCTCTGCTACGCCGGGAAGGACAGGACACCCAGCAAGTGTAAACAGTCGGGTGACGCTTCCTCTTGGGCGGCTGCTTGCAATCCTGCCCGCAATATTTAGCAAACACCGGCGCCTTCGCTCCCCACCCTCCTGCCGGCATTCTTGGCCATAAACACCCTGAGTGCGCGGGTGCTGCCTGCCCTTGTCACCTTGGGAAGGTGAGGAAAGGGCACGGCAACGCCAGGAGGGGTGTCATGGGGGTGTCAAGCCCCTAGGTAGGACCATTTCTTGCTGGATTGCACCAGCAAAGCACTCCCTGGGTGGCAGGGGAGCGCTGGGAGCATCATTTCCAGGGCTGCCATGCGCCATCCCCCTCAGGTGCCGGAGGAAAGCTTTCCCCTCACTTTGGGCTATAAATTTGCTGAAGAGTGACTCTGGCGACAGATATGTGCTCCCGAGCCTCCTGGGACCATGCCGGGCACAGGCAGCATCCAGCCCAGCTTTCCCAAAAACAGGGTGAGGGGCTCTCAGCATCCCCACGCTGTTGGATCTGGTGATGCTTTGATGCTTTGATGTGAACCCGGCTGCCCCAGGGGGGGCTCAGCCACGCAGATCCCCCCGCATTTCCCCGAGCAGCTGAAGGGCAGGTGGAGGTCGCAGCTCCCGTCGCTGCGCGTTGCAAACAGGCTGCGGAAAACCGCTGCGTTGCCCCCGTCGTGGTGACAAACCAGGCTCAGCTCCACCAGCGTGACTTTGAAACAAACGCTTATTATTCAGAGGGAATTTGGGGAACGGCGGCCGCCGGCACGCAAAGCCACCCGCAGCGTCACAGCAGATGACACCGACCAAGCAGAGAAAGAAAAAATGTTGCCCAAAGCCACCGCCTCGAGCAGCTTTTGGGAAGCCACAGTCATCGCTGGGGTTTTGGCTCAGCCGAGTCCTCCTCCCTCTGCCCCCGCCGGCTGGAAGCGGCTCCTCGTGCAGGAGGTGGGGGACAGCACGGTCTGTCCCCACCCATCACCCCTCTCCCAACCTGGAGACATGAAGGCTGCCTGCTGACGGAGTCTCAGGATCTAATTTTAATTTCAGGGGGAGCTTTGATAAGTGGGAAAAAGGCTTTATGGACGTGCTTCCCTCATAAAGCCTACCTGGGGTGAATACTTCTTTACCTACCTACATGCTGATCCTCTTTCAAGCAGCAAAGCTAATCTTCTTTTCTCTTCCTAAGCACATTATTTATCCCGGATCCTGCCCAGCCCGGCATTCGCACTCATCTGCGCCCACCCAAAGGACTCCAACGAGAGCAACCTTGTTCCCCCCTGCTGTGAAAATTGGGGAGGTGGCGGTGCTCCCCTCGCATTTTGTGGGATGGCAGCCTCCCGAGCAGCTGGGTGGGCGCGAGGGGCGCAGCACGGCACGGGGTGGGGGGCTCCTCCACGCTGCAGGCGCTATGCTTTCAGGGGGCAGCCCCAGCCCCTCTCTGCCTGGCTGCGAGGTCTGTGTCCCCTCCATGAGATGGGTCCATGCCAAGTGGCCGTTCTCTCCGGGAAATCAGTTTTCAGGCTCAAAAAGGCAGTCGCTATCCTCGAGGAGAGTGTCCGGCCCCTCTTGGAGCCCATAATAGAGGTCGACCTCCTCCCTGGTGCCTTTGCGGGGGAAACTGGGGTGCTCTCCCCCCACTGGGGAGCTGGTCGGGGTGCAGCCGGAGCGGGCGGTGGATGGTGGGGGCCGGCCCCGAGGTGCGGGGCTGCCGGCCACGGAGCCCTCCAGCGACGGCGTGTCCATGTCCTCCAGGAGGGATGCCAGCGGCGCGTCCCCCGGGGGCGGCCGAGGGGGGCTGCGGGAGCAGAGAGGGCTGAGGGGTGGTTACACTAAACACAGCTGGGATGGAGCTGGGGATTCCCCTGGAGCCAGTGGCCGCTGGGCTGCGCGTTGCTCAGCCAGCATCCCAGCATCACCAGTGCTGGGTGGCTGGGGTGCCCTGGGGGGGGCCCTATCTCAGCCCCCAGTCCCCTTATAGGGACAGCCTGCCTGCCAGGTTCCTTCTCCTGCCCATGGGATGAAGGAGCGGCTGCCCTGGGATGCTGTGCCTGCATCCCGGGGAGCAATCAGAGCACCCCATCCCTGCTGTAGCTGCATTTTGGCAGAGGGGGTGCCCGAGTCCCGCACCCTGAGGCTGCACAGTGACCCCCATCGCCTGCAAAGCGCTTTCGGGACCTCCTGGACCAATGCGCAGGCATCATACATGGCATCTGGTTTGAGGGACACGTTCTGAGCATCTCATTTCTACCAAGGCCTGACAAGGAACATGGCATTTATGCTGATGAGGGACATTGTTTACACTTAGAAAATTAAATAAAAGCAAAATGCTGATCACAACCAAAAGCAATCCAGATTTCTTCCTGATTTCACCCTGGTAAATCATTTGGTACTGAGAGACCCCATGAGCTGAGACACTGTCCGGGCTCCAGCGGGGCTGGGGGTTGGTGCTGTACAAGCAGCAAAGACCCCTCTGCCTCCTCTCCCTCCCCTCTTTCTGGGGGTCTGACCCCCCTTGTTTTAACCCCAAATCCCACCGGTACCACCCCAACCCCGTGGGCATCACATACCTGCCTGCTGCCGTTTCCAGCCGAGGCGCCGGCTCTCGGGGGGGGTCTCCGGCACCTCCCAGCTCCCGGTGGACCTCTGCTTTGGCCTGCACGGCCAGCTGGGAGCAGCTGCGGGGTCTGGGCTGGGCGGTGGGTGGGAGCAGGTCCGAGCCCACCTCCTGCCTCTGGATCTGCTCGTAGGAGGGCAGGCTTTTCTCGTAGGTGTTGGTGGCCTCTTGGCTGGGACAGGATACAATCAAGCTGCAGGAGAAGGAGGAACAGGGTGCTGAGCAGGACCTGCACCCCCGCAGAGCCAGGAGATGCTCGGGGACATGCACGCAAGACTCCCTCAGGTGCTTTAGAGGCCCCTGAGGCCACAGCACTGCCCACTCCAGCGGGTCCTTGCAGAGGGATGCCCACGGGAACGCAGATGGATGCTTTGCACCCCCCGGCATCGCTCCTGCTCCGGCCTCGGAGAGGCTCAGCCAGCCCTCGCTTCCCCCACCCCAGTCCCTGCTTGTCATTTTTTTCCTGCAATAGATGTATTTGTCCCCGGTGCCAGTGTGCTCGGACACTGCCCTTGTCCCCGGGGGCAGGCAGATAACCCTGTGTACAGACGAAAACACCCGCCAAAAGGAAAAGGGACGCTGGGACGGGGTGCTGGGACCTACCAGCTGTCCCTCTCCGGCAGCGCGATGGCTTTGTGGTCCAGGAACCGCTCGGCCTCGAGGTCTACAGGGATGAACGTTACCTGGGGGGAGAAGAAAGGCAGAGCCCGGGGGGCTGCGCTGGGCATCAAGGGGTCCCTCAGCCCGCCTTAGGGGTAAAAAAGCCGGAGTGTCCCTTCAGCTGGGTTTTTGGTCTTTTCCCAGCACATTTGGGTGTCTTGCTTGGAAATGGGTCTTCAGGAGAAAATCAATAAGGGATCGAATGAACCCAACACAGCCCCACTCTCAGCACCTTGTCCCCAGGGGGGGTCATGCATGTCCCCGAGGCCAGGGGGGTTCCAGGGCTCGTGCAGGAGGTCGGTGGCCAGGGACAACGCTGAGAGTGCCCCGTCCTTGAGCCCTGAGCACAGTGACAAAGCCACATCTCCCTCCTCGCCAGGGCTGAGCTCGGCTTTGGGGGGAGCTGGGGTCAGCTTCACCCCAGTGCTGGGGGGTCCCAGCTGGTCCTGAGGTGCCATGCACTGCCCCACATTTTGGGGTGCAGCCCAGCTGTCGACGGGCCGTCCTGCGTCACCGAGACCAGCGCCACGGCCGACGTTTCCTTGGAAAAAAAAAAAGCCTTTTCTGCCAGCTCCGTTTCCCGGGGCAGGGACGCGTGGCCGCCCTCCCGCGCCGGCCGTGCCCTCTGCCAAGGAGACCGGCAGGGGGGGGCTGTGCTCGGGGGGGCCGGGCCCCTCCGGACCTCCACGGCCACCACAGCCCCTTCTTTGAAGCCCTGGGAGCCCGACGAGCCCCCGGCCACCATGGGTGCATGGAAGGGGCTGGTTTGCGGGGGGTTTGCGGGGGGTTTGCAGGGGAGAGATGAAGACGAGCTGATTTCCTTGGGTTTATTCCTCGCTGCGTGCCAGACAGCAAAGCCCCAGGCTCCGGGGGGTGCAGGGGGGCGAGGGAATGGGGGCGCATCCTGCAGGCATCGGTGGGGAGGTGTAGCAGGGTAAGACCCTCCCAAACCAACACTTTTCCCCCCGGATCTCCCCATACGGCTTTCCCCCGGGATCTGCCACTACCCAACCCCATGGATGGGGAAACTGAGGCACAGCCCAAGGCTACAAGTCCACAGCAGCCGAAGGCCCCCAAACCCAATTGATCCCTCAAGCCTTCCCCCAGGTCCCAGGACAGACCCTACCTTCGGGTAGCACTGGCACATGCTCCAGGTGATGCCCACGGCTACGAGCAGGACGCCCAGGGCGCAGAAGGTGATGTAGATCTGGGGTTTTTCCACGCTCATGATGAACATCCCCGTCATCACCAGGAAGAGACCCAGCATGATGAACCCATAGCGAAAGGTCTTCTCCTCGGCCATGGGGGCCGGGTGGGAGAAGCAGGGGAGGAGAGATGTCGGGAAGCCCGTTTACCCGCGGCTGCTGCCGGCTGAGCACACCTCCGGGGTAAGGCAAGGAGTGGTTTCTTTCTCCGGAGGCTGCCAGGGGCTGAGCATCAGCTGCACGTTGAGCCTGGTCCTGCCCAGGGCTGAGCCAGCCAGTTTTTAATGGGTTTGTAATGAATGCAAACACTGACCCGCCGTTCACACTCCAGTGAAGCCGCCCGGCACGTGCCCGGGTAACCTTCCCTGCAGGCACGGTCCCGGACCCCGCGCCCGGGGAGGGGACGGGGAAGGAGAGATGGGGACCCGGAGAGCCAAAGTCCCGGTTCCCAACGGGACTTTCCCAGCCCTGGGGGATGGAGCTGGACTTGGCCCATAAATCGGAGCTGGCTGAGCCCCAAAATGAAGGGGACGCCGGGGCGCAGCATGTTCTCAAGGGCTGCAGCAGGGAAGGAGGGAGCGCTCCGGGGTCTTTTCGGAGGCTGCTGTGTTGGGAATAGTCCCTGCTTTCTCCAGCTGGGTGCTGGGGAACTGTCTCTGTGGGGCAGCAACCGGGCTGCCAATGGGGGGATAAAGCCAGGGAAGGATGGAGCAGAGTCAGTCCCCCCCAGGGGGAGTGAGGACAGTGTCCGTGTGCCCTGTGTTTGCCTGGAATGGAGCAGGGGTGTTAAAAGGTGTCCCCTTCCCATCGCACATCCGACAGCCAGACAGTAGCGCTGGCTTTAATTAGCCTTCCGTTTGTTCCCTCGCTTGCCTGCCCGTGTAGGAAAGCATGCACCTGCCTTATGAAAATTAAAATATTATATTCTAAATAATATGTTACATTTGGCTGGGGCTCCACAACCACTCTGCAGACCCGTGGTGGGTGCAGGGCAGCCTGTTATTTCGGGGGGGATGGGCAGCAGCCCCCGATGAAGTTGGCCTTTCCTCTGGGCAAGGCTGCAAACCCACCCGCGGTGGGCAGGGAGGGGGGTGAGCCGCGCAGGGTCTCCTTTTATAGGATACTGCCTGAAATGCCGAGCGCGCTCGGATGCCCTGAACGCACGCACGAGCCACTGAGCATCTCTAAACCCAATGAAGTGAGGCACGGGAAGGCAGCGTGCAGGGAAAGCAAGGTGGAAGGGATGGAGACAGGGCTGGAAGGGACATTGGAAAGGCAGAGGAGCACACGGGATGGCACGGAGCTGTTTTTTTCTCTGGCCAGATCCTCGATCTTTGCTGCAGTTTTTATTATGTAGCTCTGGCTTTGAGTGGGCAGTCCCTGGCCTGAGAGGAGCTCCCCAGGGTGTAATGCAATGCAAAGCATCGGCAACCAGCAGTGGTTTTATTAAAAATACGAAGGCTTCCAAACGTGCCAGTTACCCCCGCCGCTCCGAAAGCATCACCCACAGGACCCGCAATCCCAACAGCCCCCGACTGATGGCTCGGAAAACCAGACGGACCCCTCTGCCTTCCCCCTCCTCGCCCACCCTCCTCTCGCCCCGGCAATGGAAGGGGCTTGGTTTGAAGCCGAGGGACTGGGCAGCCACCGCAGAGTCCCGGCCCCCTGCCACCGCCAGCTCAGACACCCCGGACACTGATGTTTTCGTAGCTGGGAGGAGGTGTTGCCTGCGGCTCCCCGGGATGCTGGGTCTCCAGCCAGGACGGGCTGGGGCGGAACAAGGCGCTGTCGGAGGAGCTGCGCCGGCGGCCGCCCTGCCAGCTCTCCTCCTCCTCCAGGTAGCGGTACAGGGGCGGCGTGAGCTCCTCCTTCCTCCCCGGGGGCTGCACGTAGGCTGGGGCAGCGTGGGCAGGTCTGCAGGTCAGGGCTTCTTCGTAGGTGGGGATGGCACTGGCATCCCAGCTGCTGCGGGGGAAGAAGAAGAAACCCAGCAGCGCGCCTCGTCAACCAGAGCATCCCAGCACCTGTCAACCAGAGCATCCCAGCACCCATCAAAGGGAGCATCCCAGCACCCCATCAACTGGAGCATCCCAGCACCCCACCAACTGGAGCATCCCAGCACCCATGAGATGGAGCATCCCAGCACCCCGTCAACTGGAGCGCCCCAGCACCCATCAACCAGAGCATCCCAGCCCCCATCAGATGGAGCACCCAGCACGCATTAAAGGGAGCATCCCAGCACCCATCAAAGGGAGCATCCCAGCACCCATCAACTGGAGTATCCCAGCACCCATCAAAGGGAGCACCCCAGCATCCATGAGATGGAGCATCCCAGCACCCCATCAAATGGAGCATCCCAGCACACATGAGATGGAGCATCTCAGCACCCATCAACCAGAGCATCCCTGTGCCCCTTCAATCAGAGTATCCCAGTGCCCTGGGAACTGGAGCATCCTGGCACCCATCAACCAGAGCATCCCTGTGCCCCTTCAATCAGAGTATCCCAGTGCCCTGGGAACTGGAGCATCCTGGCACCCATCAACCAGAGCATCCCTGAGCATGGTGGACGTGCTTGTACCGGGGATGGCGCACGGTCAGGTTTTGCATGCCCAGGGTCAAGGGAAGACCATGTCAGCCACTTCCCAGCACCAGGAGGGTGGGGAGCCATGCAGGAAGAAAGGCACCATCCGTCAGACCTTGTGACAAGGCAACATCACCAGGTTCCCACTGACTTTAATCCCTCACCCAAGAAGAGGAACGGCAGCCTGGCATGGCAGCCTTGAAGATCTGCGAGCTCCGGCATTAAGGGCTACAGTGCAGGTGTGAATGGCCACAAAGCAGCAGAGGTGCTGGCTCTCGAGGCATCTGTCCCTTCATCCTGCACCGCGCTGCTTCCCACGGGCAGGAGAACATCCTCATCATCTGCCTAACCCCAAAGTCACCCCTCCAAGGCACAGAGGCTGCCAGCAGCCAAGTGAGCACTTTGGCACAAGCACCTGGGCTAGAGCCGGGCATCCCGGTTCAATGCGGTCAACCCCCCACCTCATGCCCATTGGAGCCCTCCACGTGCCGGCCAAGCCTGGTGCCACTTCCAGCAGCGTTTTGCTGAGCAAACATGGCTTGTGTACAGGGAAAACCTCCAGCCAACCTTTGCCCGGCGCAGGGCCCTGGGTGCAGCCCCAAAGGCTTTGAAAGGAACCCATGGTCTGCTTGCTTTTGCAGATGAAAACCCACCTTGGGGAGGCTGCGGGGCTCGGAGGGGCACAGGTGGTCCAAAGGGAAAGCTGCGATGCTCCGCAGGGATGCCTCCACCCCAAAATCGGCAGCCCCCTGTCCAAGACCTACCACCCTGGGCATCTGCACCATGGTTTTTGCCGGACACCCTCAGTTTGGAAAGGGATGCTGCCTTGGAAATGCAGAGAGGGAGGGTTCTCCCGGCACGGGATGTCACCCCGCCAATCCTCTGCGAAGCGGCATTTTCTGCTTTGGAGGGCTTTGCTGCATGAACGCCAGCGCAGCTGGGGCTGCAGGAGCTGCCGCAGCACCAGCAATGCCAGGACGATGCTTTCCCATCCAGCATGGGAACCGGGAGCTCAGGGAAGGGGACATTCCCTGCAGGGGACACAGCATGGGGGAAGGACACCCACCCCCCAGACTTCCCAGACCAACTCACAATCTTGCCCCCAGATATTCAGATGGGCACCGAAACCCCTGAAGAACCAGGAACGTGCCTCCCGCCCCGACTGAATTTTTATGGGTTTATGTTGTGAAGAGTTTCTTTTAGTGCTGCTTTTCCCCAGAGCCCGATTTATGCTGGAGCCAAGGTCTTTGCTGTGACCCCATAAAACGGCACTGGGAAGGGCCGGCTGGCTCGGCTTCCACAGCAATCTCTGGAAAAAAAAAACCTTTTTATCAAAAAACTTTTAAATCAAGAAGTGGGAATAAATCTCAGGCTCACACAGGAAGAGTCTGGGGACCCGATAAGCAGCAGTGGTGTTTGGGTGGGGGGCAAAGGGTCTTCCCAAACCCTGAACGGGCTTCATAGCGGGTCCCTTCACCTGCACTCCCATCTCAATGCCAATCCAAGGATTATTTTCCTTCTTTTTTTTCTTTTAACCCCCTTTTAACATAGATTTTTCTTCCGTTAGAGATGGCACAAACCCCCTCATCCTTACAGAGAGCACTGCAGACCTGTGTCATCAGGGCAGGTTTCAACCGCCGGCGGCCTGGATGACCCCCCCCCACACACCAAATCCAGACCTTCTGCCAGAAAACCAATGCGGTCTTCTGCTCAGTGGCTCTGCTGAGGAGATGTCTGCCTCGGCCGGTGATGGCCCCGCAGGGCAAGGAGAACCGGCTGCTGCTGAGCCGGCTGCGAGAGCAGCCAGCATGGGCAGGGAGGGGGCCTGCAGGGAGGGCAGGCTGGGGGGGCTTGGGTGAAGGTTGACACTAATGAGCAAGAGCATCTGCTCGGGGAGCAGGAGGAGAGCGCAGCACGGGGCTGAGCAGCGGCTGGCAGCGTTACTGCTCATCTGAGCTTGCCAGCGAGCAAGTCTGAGAGCAGGCGCAGGTACATGGCCGTGCCGGGACGGTCAAACCCACCCTCCACTTCTTCCCACCCAAGCGCCGTGCGGGGACATGGCACCCACCTGCAGTTCCACTTCTCCAGAGGCTCCGCGGTGAAGTACTGCAGGTTCCTGGGGAAATGGTACTGGTAGCGGCGGGAGACCACCCTGGCGTTGGCTTTCACCGACCAGAGGAGCCCGAAGAGGAGGAGGATGCCGCCGATGCCGCAGCAGAAGAAGCTGACGGAGCGGAGCAGGGCGCTGGAGGAGGAGCTGGGAACAGCCTCGGCTTCCCGGGGAGGCAGGAGGCGAGCCCCGCCGCTGGCCGGGGAGCCCACCTCCCCGTCGCTCCACCAGGCAAAGCACAGCGTCCCCGTCACCAGCAGCACGGCCCCGGTGATGGTCATGCCGTAGCGGAAAGAGGCAGCTGCCATCCTTTGGAAGGAGGTTTTAGGAGGGGAGAAGAGCAAGACAAGGCATGAGAGGGCCCACGTTCTGCAAGACAAGAAAGAGAGCGGGTTCGAGCGGGACAAGGTCATGGAAGACCTGCCAGAGGAGAAAACTACTGAGCTAGGACCTCTCTGGGGGTTGCACACTCTTTAGCTACTCATTATTGACCATCAGAAGGGGCATTTCCACCACCTCGGATGGGAAGCCCTTGGGCAGAGCAAAGTCAGCCGCCAGTTTGGACCCATAAACTTCCCAACAGCCTTGTAAAAACATCCTCGTTTTCAAGAACCCAGGCAGCGCTCCCATGGAGGCAGGATGGAAAGCCCAGCCAGGGGAGCTACGGAAGCGGCTCCGGGGACTTGCATAGCTCTTGCCTTTGGGTTTTATTCCAGACTTCCTCCCAAGCTCGGAGGAACGCCAGCTGGGTTTCTGATCAAAGCACGGCTTATGGAAGAGGTTAGGGAGAGGGACATAAATTTAAGATGTCATCGCTTCCAAATTATCAGTGCACATGTTTTCCTCTTTGAAACTGGACGTAAATCAGCCCTGCGGTGACAGTAGGTGTCTGGCATCACTGCTCCAAAGCCCACAGCCCAGGGGATTCGGGGCTGCGCTGCCTCTTGCTTTCTCAGGGAAAAGAGCCAAGTACCATCTCTGAAAGTCACAGAGCTGCTATTTCAGGGGAAAAAAAAAAAAACAACAGATGCTGGCAACCCCGGGGACCTCACCTAGGGGTGGCTCCTGAGATGCCGAGTGAGCGGGGACCCCAGTGAGCTCTCCTATCACCGATGAAGCCCGCAATAGCTGCGCTCCCCACCGCAACCAAGCTCAGGACAAGGATGGGAGCAGGAATCCATCTGTATTAAGTCAGGAATGTGCTGGATGCAAGCTAAACCCTCGGAGAGGGTATGACCTACCGCTGAAGTAGTTCTGCTGGGTCAGGGGGTCTAAGACAACAGGCTGCTGAGATCTATGAGGCTCTTATTGATCCAGCAAAGATGTCCCATTTCAAGACACTCCAAAAGCAGAGAGGGGCTTCAGTTGATTTTGAAGGTGGGGAAAATACCCTGACGCTGGAAGCATCTGCTCAATCTTCATCCAAATGAGCTTTTGCACCTCAAACCTTGCTCCCCCAGGTCAGCACACGCTTTCTCAGCTCCCCGGCACGATCGATCCCGCAGGTGTTATCACCACCTTCACCGTCCCTGTCAGGGTGGGTTTTGCATTGGTTTGACAACCAAAGAGATGAGCCAGCGTCACACTTTCCTGCTGGGTGGCACTTCTCAGCTCAATGTCACACACCGAGAGCAACCGTCCTTCCCCAAAGCAGGAAAATTTGGGAAGGGGGAGCTGGTTTCTGACCTCCATGGGGGTCTCACTCCCCCTTGTTTTCTCCAGCAAACAACAAGCATCTGATCCCTAGGTGATTCCTCTGTGAGGGTTTCTCGTGGTGGCAGTGCCAATGGAGAACCCACACGCCAGGAGACAACCAGGGTGGAGATGGAGCTCAAGCACAGAGGTGGATGGAAAGCTGGATGATCCACGCTCAGCCCCTACCGCTGCCTTCATCACTTTGCCTGTATGTCAGTAAAATGAAGAAAATCTGGTGGCTTCAGTCTCCATTCCTCCAGGCAGGACTCACCTCCTACAGCAGGAACTTAAATTGTACCCTGAGATCTGGAAGCTCCGAGCCGGAGATAAGGAGGAAGCAAAACTCCAGCACAGACTCGGTGCGATCAAGGACGGGTGGAATTACATTATTTCAAGCCATTATTTATCAGATGGGCCCACTGAATGGAAAGCCAAATTACTTTGTAGTGAAAGAAACACCATCTGATCTAATCTACGTCTAATGAAGGAATCCGATGAGAAGTGGGATTTAGGAAACCTGCAGGAAGGCGGCAGGACTGGGAGCCCTGACAACAGGCTCCGGCTCTTGTCCCCTGGTCACGAGCCCAAATTGCCACCTGGCCTGGTGGTGGCCAGTGGTCCCCACACCAGAAGCCACAGCCAACCTCCGGGAAGGAGGTGGTGCTCCTGGGCTGAGAGGAGGTAGAGCTTCCCCCCATAATTAGGGGACTTGTTTAGATGCTACCTCCTGAATGGCAGGGGCTTGGCTGAGCTGGGACGGAGAAGGGACTGCTCGAGATTCCTTAGAGATGCTATTAGGTGCTCTTAGGGATCAGCGTCCTCCAACTCCCCACGGAACGCGAGCAGGACACAGCAGACCAGCTGGGCTCAGGCTGCCTTGCAGCAGTAGCTGCTCAGAAGAGCACAAGGACCCTACTGACCCGTGAATCCAGCTCCATTTGAGAGCATCGCATTTTCCTGGAAAATTTTCAGCCACTATTTTTTGGAAAAAAAAGAACCCACAACCCAAAAAACCCTACAGCAAAGCTCTCGGTCCAACTGCATGGAAATGACAGGTCACTCCAAACTAAAAGCCTGGATTGAAACAGCACGAAGAACTGAAACGTTCAGCTCCTGCAGTCAACACTCTCCTCGTTTTGGGGTCAGCCTGGTGAGGTTTGGGAGATGCTGTGGTTCCCTTGGTGAGGTTTGAGAGATGCTGCAGTTCCCCGGCACGGGGAATTTTGCAGCCCCCGGCACTGCGCACATCTGGGAGCAGTGGCAGCGAGGGGGAGGCGGACGTGGAGGGAAGGCGGAGAGCCTCTGGGAGGTGACGGATTGACAGCTCGAGAGAATAAGCTCTTCTCTCTCGACAAAACCAGCGCAGCGCGGGGAGCAACGCTCGGAGCTCCTCCAGCCTACCCGGCACGTGCTCCCGCAGCGCCTGTGCGGGGGCGGCTCCTCCGCTCTGGGTGACATTGCCACCGCACCGTCCCCTTGCCAAGACCCCTCTCGGGCTGGCACGGCTCTCCTGAAACCCATGATGCTTTTCTCAGCGCACCAACCACTGGAAGAAGAGGCCAAAGAGCAGGAACAGGAGGGGAGGTGGGAAACTGGAAACTGCTCCGTTCCTGGGGTGCTCGGCATCCCGCACATCGGGTCTCCCAGTGAGCATTTCCAGCACAGGTTTCCATGGAGGCTCTGTCCCTCCAAAGACGGCAATTGACGGCTACCAGACACCCATCTCCACCCTGACATTTTGTTCTGCCCCGTCTCCTCCTTTGACCTGCTCTGAAATAGTCTTTCGGGGGAAACAGATTTGCACATTGCGCGGACAAACAGATACGAATGTTAATAGTTTACATAGTTTCAGTAAGATGCTGAGAATAGCATCCCCCATATAAAGTTATGCAGATGGTGATTCATAGGGTCTACTAAGCATTACTCAGAAAAACACTCTTTTCCAGCGACACAAGAAACGAAAAGAGTTTTGAATCTCTCCCACCACCATCAAGCAGAAATCCACCTCCATACCCCATCCCTCCGCGGCACTTACAGCCTGTCCTTCCACTCCGTGCGGTCTGGAGACCTTTAACATGGGCAGACGAGCCAAGAGAAATGCCGGGGAGCCACACGCCGAAGTGCGAGCGTGTCATTAGGGAGATTCCTTCCTGCCTTTATCTGAATTTGCTATTATTATGATGATCATTATTAGTTAGGGGGTTGGTACCCATCCAACCCATAGTAATAATGATGCTTTTGAAAGAGCATCCGAGAAGCTCTGGTGCCGTCAGCCTCCCAAGCGCAGGCTGAGATGGAGGGGAGCCCTGGCGGAACGAAGCGCCGTGTCCCCCCCCACCAGCCCCGGTGTCCCCAGCGAGGCCGGCCAGCACTTCGGCGGCGATGCCCGAACCCGACGTCCCTCCTAAAGAAGGGGCTGTCACCCGCTGGCACCCCCGGGGGACACATCCCCGCCGCGGCCGGTGCCCCCGCCGCCCTCTCCCC
>VYZM01001774.1:48743-62540 GCA_013398915.1 Dromas ardeola
GTGAGAGGTGGCCTGTGGCTGGGACACCACTGCTCTGCGGACACCACTGCCCCACGGGTGGGACACCACTGCTCTGCGGACACCACTGCCCCACGGGTGGGACACCACTGCTCTGCGGACACCACTGCCCCACGGGTGGGACACCTCTACCCTGTGGACACCACTGCCCCACGGGTGGGACACCACTGTCCTATAGGTGGGACAGCTCTACCTTGTGGACACCACTACTCCACAGGTGGGACACCACAGTCCTGTGGGTGGGACACAGCACGGGAGGATCTCCACCACAAGCTTGCTTGACCACTTCTCCTCACCTCTCTCTCAAACGCCAGTACTGCCCCTTTCCCCCGCTCCAGCTGGATATCTTTACCCTGCACCACTCATGAAGACACCTGAATGTTAAACAAGCTGAGGATGCATCCAAGGTCCAGGATGGTCCATATGACTGGCACCTGGATTCAGTCACACTACCACATCGCAGAGGTGAAGGTAGGTTTTACGGACAGCAGTTGTGCCACGCTGTGCTATTCCTGTGCGCTCTCACACATCCATCGCGTTGCTCTTGAGCTACAGCTGAGCATCCCTGACAGCCAAAGCCATTTCTATGGATACACCCGTGCTGTAGCTGAACCCCGGGCTGCTGTTCCTGCGCTGCTTGCGGCTCCTCACCTTGCTGGCTCCAAACCAGCTCAGGGTTTATCTGCTGCAGGGACTGGTGCAAAGTCCCGTTGTGGAATTCACATCTGCTTCATGTACAGAATCACAGAATCACAGAATAGTTTGGGTTGGAAGGGACCTTTAAAGGTCATCTAGTCCAACCCCCTGCAGCGAGCAGGGGCATCTCCAACTAGGTCAGGTTGCTCAGAGCCCCGTCCGACCTGACCTGGAACGTTTCCAGGGATGGGGCGTCTACCGCTTCTCTGGGCAAACTGTGCCAGTGTTTCACCACCCTCAGCGTAAAAAATTTCTTCCTTATAGCTAGTCGAAATCTTCCCTCTTTTAGTTTAAAGCCGTTACCCCTTGTCCTGTCACTTCAGGCCCTGCTAAAAAGCTCGTCCCCATCTTTATGCTTGGTAGCCACTCAGCCTAGCTGAAATTGTGTGGGTGTGCAGCCCGTTTTACCTGTGGAGTTTTACAAATGGTCAACTGAGGCACGGGGAGGGCTGGTTCACACGGGGCTGGCCCGCTGGCAGGTTGGGTGTCCATCACACAGGAGCATGGGGCAGGGGTTCCCGAGGCCAGCGCCCCGGTGTGGTCTCACTGGAGGAGGCGCAGCGAGGTCCTCGAACCCCAGTGTGCAACCCTGACAACAAATCCCAGATGTCCTCCAAATACCGTGGTCCTGACTCCTTGGCAGGACAGAGTTTGGCCCCGGGAACCCCAGGAGAGAACATCTGGGTACCTCTGTGGCAGATACGCCGGTGCTGAGCACTCATGTTACCAGCGCCTGCCACCCATGAGTGACGTGGGCACTGTGAATCACCGGTTCCCCTATTAAAGGACAATGAGACATCTTCTGCTCATTACCTGCTCAGATATTATATTTAACTGAAAGTCAAATGGCATCTGAAGTACTTCACACGACTTGCTATCACCGGGCTGCAGAGAGCGAGGTGGCTTCTCTGCCAACACATTGCTCTGGCCCTTTGGTCCTCCAGCTCCATAAATATCTGCCATCTTCTGTCTTCCCCAGAGAGCTGGCCTACAGGCAGCCACAAACCCATGACAAATATTTCACAACAAGGTAGAGGCTGTAAGTGCCGCGTGGTGCCAGCACCTCTGGCTGCTTAGCAGCCCCTTGGCCAAGCGGCATTTTCCCTCTCTGAGAACTTCCCTGCTGGTGGACAAGGTGCTGCAGCACATCACGGAGCACGGGGAAAGGACTTCTCCAGAATAAAACCAGAATAACTGTGCAAAATATGTAAAACATCCCGTGCATGCTGAAACGGCAGTGGAGAAAAACAAGAAGATATAAAAGACAGTTACAGCCCCTGCAAGAACAGGAACAAAGGAGGAGTGGAGAAAGAAAGATTGTTCCAGTAATTGCCTCCCCCAGGTAAGGATGCTGTGCCTGATCAATGCTGCTGGCACGGAAAAATGCTGCTTTTTGATTCACTGTTCACCACGTTTTGCTGCTGCAGCAAATCACATGTAAAATAGTGTATTTCAGTGTATAATCAGGCTAAATAAGTTAGCATTTTCAACACCTCTGTGTGTGTGTGTGTGTGTGTGTGCACATGGATGCACCTTCTGCCCCATTGCGATGGGGTGGTTGACACCAAAGCACCAAGCCAAGAGCGACGTCGGGTGTCCCGGGGCACCAAGCCCAGAGAAGAGGAGCCCAGGCTCCCTGCCAGGGCCCTCAGAGCTGGGACGGGAGTGTCGACACCCTGGGCCAGGTCGCAGGTCTCCGTCGGTGATTTGGCACCCGGGCCGCTGTCCCCACACCCAGCTGCCCCCGGCACGCACCGCTCGGCAGGCTGCTGCCACCCATGATGAGCCACTAAAGAGCCACTGATGAGGGCTCAGGGGACATGTCCCAGCGGGTATAAGGTGCCCACGCTGTCTAGATCCACCGGGAAGCCATTCCCAAGGGCTGGCACATCTTGTGTCTCCCCTCGGCACAGGGCACCGGGCACAGCAGCCTGACAAGCTGATAAGGGCTGCGGCACACAGCCATGAGGACGCACAGATGGGAAGGTGTTCCTGCACCCGGCACGCGTAAAGCAAGGCAGAAACCTCCTGCTGTTTATCTGTGCCTTAATTTGCATCTTCTTAAAATGCCTAATTAGTTGCGTTAGTTGATATACTGGCTCGGGCACTCCTACCTAATCCCGTAAGTAAATCTAGGCATTGAAAATATTTGTCCTACATCTTCAAATGATGCAATGTTCACTAGTGTCCTTAGGCTTATTTTGGGCTGAACCTGCGGCTGGCCATTTGGTGGTTCTGCTGTGAGGGCAGCTGGAGGGTTTGGGACTGCTCATCCTCCCTCTGCAGCAGGAACAGCCCAGCGTTTGACTGTGAAAGGTGCTCATCCCCATGACCACAAAGTGGCGTTTGTTTGTTGGGGCCGTTTCACCAAGGAATACTCTTTCTGTGGACGGCTATTTTTTTGCCCCGACACTTTATTGACTGCAAAGGCCCATTTTCTACTTAATAAATCTTATTGTTTCGTTCCGATGTTACTGGATTTGAACTATAACAGAAGAGCAAGAGATGTATAAACTACATTCAGCTCCATCGCCTGTTTAATATCAGTTTCTAAAGTGGTTTCTGCACTGGCAGAAGCTCCATCACTTGTCCGTCATCTAGCAAGCCTCTGGACCCAACCTCTGCGTGTTTTAAACCTTGAAAGTGTGCTAACCTGACCATCACAGTGTCTTAAACCAGTAAAGCTGCACCACACTGAGGAACATGGCTGTGGTGGGAAGACCTGGAAAGGGAGAAGTACTGATACCCTCACCCACAGAGAGCTTTATGGACGAGCAACGATCTTAAATTCCTTCTGCTCTTCATTCGGGACTTGTGTTAGTACAGGAGAACCGGGCTGACGTGCCACCTCCTGCCGAGGCTGTTGTGTGGATGAACGGGCATGATAAAGCTGTGGGTTTCCTGCAAGGGAAATTTCTGTGTTGCAAATTCTCCCCAGTTCAAGAAGGACAGGGAACTGCTGGAGAGGGGACAGCAAAGGGCTACGAAGATTATGAGGGGACTGGAACACCTCTCTTATGAAGAAAGGCTGAGGGATTTGGGTCTCTTCAGTCTGGAAAAAAGACAGCTGAGGGGGGATCTTATCAACGCTTATAAATACTGACAGGGTTGGTGTCAGGAGGACAGGGCCAGGCTCTTTTCAGTGGTGCCCAGGGACAGGACAAGGGGTAACGGGCACAAACCTGAAGATGGGAAGTTCCACCTAAACATGAGGAGGAACTTCTTTCCTTTGAGGGTGGCAGAGCCCTGGCACAGGCTGCCCAGAGAGGTGGTGGAGTCTCCGTCTCTGGAGACATTCCAAACCCACCTGGACGCGTTCCTGTGCAACCTGCTCTGGGTGACCCTGCTCTGGCAGGGGGTTGGACTAGATGGCTCAGAAATTCAACACGAGCGGTAAAGCTGCTGCTGCGTTTTGGCAGCCAGCGCAGGTCTTCGGTCCCTCTGTCTGCTCAGGTGTGATGGCTGCACTCATGGCCTACAAGGCCGAAAATCAATGTTTCTCCACCGCGAACAGCCAAATGGCAGCTCCTGCTCTAGCAGAGCCATGGCATCTGCAGGGTGTAAAACCCACCAGGTGGTGGGCTACCCCAAGGGTGTGCCTCCTCCCAGAGGACGCAGCTCGGAGCTGAAACGTGGGGTGCCCCCACAGCAAAAATCTCCAGGAGCTCAAGAAAAGTTTTGCCCAACTAAAGATCAAGCAGAGCCATCGGGATTTAACCCTTTCCTTTTCCCCACCCCTTTTTAGGCGAATTTCAAATCCTTTGCAGGTTTGGGTGGAGAGCTCTTAGGAAGCTCTCACTGTCCCCATTTCACAGAATCACAGAATGGTCAGGGCTGGAAGGGATCTCTGGAGATCACCTAGTCCAACCCCCTGCCAGAGCAGGGTCACCCAGAGCAGGTTGCACAGGAACGCGTCCAGGCGGGTTTGGAATGTCTCCAGAGACGGAGACTCCACCACCTCTCTGGGCAGCCTGTGCCAGGGCTCTGCCACCCTCAAGGTAAAGAAGTTTTTTTTTTCCTCATTTTTAGACGGAATTTCCTGTGTTCCGGTTTGATGCCCGTGGCCCCTTGTCCTGTCACTGGGCACCACTGAAATGAGTCTGGCCCCATCCTCTTGACAGCTGCCCTTTAGATATTGATCAGCATTGGTGAGATCCCCTCTCAGCCTTCTCTTCCCCAGCACTTACATCGATGGGCTGTGCTGGGAAGCTGCTGAGGGGTTTTATGCTGCAAACTTTTGTTGCAGGCATGAGAGCCCGAGGAGATAACGCAAGGTATGGCTGAAAGGAAAGGGAGCGCTTTTTATTAGTCTAAGGGATATATAGCTGGAAAAAAAAACAGAGTATTTGAGGCAGAACCTGGTGTCTGAGGGCAATAGGTGGTGAGGGGCTTGGGAAAGGCGCTGTGCTTCTTACTCCAGCTTAGGAGGTAGGTGTTGTTTAGCTTGGTTCTCTTTTCTTCGCGCCGTGTGGCCTCCGTTTCAAACAGCAAATGTCATGCTCTTCCTTCCAGCGGCAGAGACGCTGCTCTGGCCGTGCTGCTGTGCCCAAAAGCGCGTCTGCTGGCTTCAAAGCCTGTCTGCCGTGTCGCCTGTTGACCTGGTAAAAGCTGTTATTTCTGCCTGCACGCCTTGCCTTGCTTCTAACCTGGAATACCTACATCTTCTTCCCTGAGTTTTGAGGCAGCTGGAGACAATTCTGAAGTCCTGCAAAAATGACAGGAGGTGAGTTTTGGGAAATAAAGGGCTGCAGCTTCTCTTTAACAGCATTAAAAGTGACTGCGGATTTGGATTAAAATCGCTGGGCTGACTGCGGACATCAACACCCATCCCTGGTGATGCCAAGGGCTGTGCTGTAGCTCCTCAGCGGTGAATTTGGCTCCCACTCTGTAGTTTGAGGCTCCAATCCAAACATGTTCTCCTGATTTACTTCTGGAAGGAACAGCAGAAGCAAAAGCTTTCTCCTGTGGAGGTGTAGGAGCGGGTTGCTCCTATCTCTTCCCTTGACATGTTAGAGAAAACCAGACCCTGTACCGGCCTGGGAGAAAGAGAGGGATGTGAAGGTGAGTAACAGACATGTATAAAGATGCATGTGAAGAAACAGATTAAGACATTGCCTAAATTAGTCACCTTCAGACTGAAAAAAAATGGTCTCTGTCTCCCACATCCAGATGACTTTACCATCAGCATCTCAGACTGTGGCAAGACCTCAGAGAGAGCATCCCTGAGACAGAGACCTGCCATCCCTGATGGAGAACACCGCCTTCCCTGCTCCACCCCCCTGTGAAGTCCTCCAGGACCCAGAGAGTTAATCTTTCTACCAAAAAAAAGGTACCAGGTCCTTTCTTTAGCTAGGAGCTAGTCTGGCTACTCATCTTATTTCAGAGAGCGTAGTTTCACTTCCCCCCGGAGGTGTAAATACTCCTGTGCCAGAAAAACTGTCAGCTCTTGTTGGCGGGTGACTCCTCGCCTGGCAGAGGGATGGAACTCTCCTCCCTCCGTGAGTCACCGCGCCGCTTCCAGCCCGAGGGAGAGCTCATCCCGGCCCCGTAATCCGCCTTAGCCTGGATGCGAACGGACACCTCAATGCAAGAAAAGTTCAGAGCTTATTACAGGCTCTTGGCTGATATTAGAGATAACGGTAATTAACCGCTCTGGGATGACAATGGTTTATTGCTGGCTGATCTCCCGATGTTTTTTCTTAAGTATTTTGTGGGAAAAAAGCGGCCCTTGCTGAGGATGGAGAGGGCAAGGAGGAGGAGAGGATGGAGAGGGCAGAGGAGACAGAAAGCAGTTGTGTGAGTCTCCAGCTCCGCACACGAGGCTTGAGAAGCACACGTAGGCTTTAACGTAAGCTGGAGACAGGATCTGTGCGTTTACCCATGCTCGGCTCTATTTTGGGAGCCACAGGATTCCAGTGTGTGGGCAAGGAAAGGCCACTGCTCCCCATCGGCAGTTTTGCAGCCATCGCATTTCTGCACTTGCTAGAGGCACAAAAAAATTGGGTTTTGATTGTCTGGAGGCACTGGAATTGCTGTCTCATTTTACAAGGTATTCCTATATTCAAGGCCGCCAAACTGAATTTTACAGGAATCTCTTGTGTTAAAAGAGACTGAATAATTGCTCCCTCATCACCTTCCCGTGCAGAGACCTTCGCCCATCACTTATTTGCAGGGGTGAGGACCAGTCCATTTACTCAGTCCTCAGTCTGAAATTGTCCTGTATCTCCACAAGATGCTCCATGAGCCGGAGCCCGTCCTGCCGCTCTCCAGAGAAAGGAGCAGAAACCTCTTCTGAAAGCCTCCAGCTTCCTTCTGCTCAGCTCCATACCCGTGGGAGTCGCTTCCCAAGGTGGATTGCCAAAAAAGCACATCTGCCATCGAATGGAGGCGAGCAATTTGGGGGGAAGTAAAAGGGCTTAACAGATACCCGCTTTCAAAATCAGCTTTTGACCTGATTTTGTACTGAGTTTTCGAGTGAAAAAGGGGCATTGGTAGTCTGTCAGCATAGCACCATATTAAATACGCCTCCATTTATCTCCGATAAGACTAATACAGTTCCTTATTATTGGAACAATGGTATATTTTTGTCACCCTTAATTATTAACTTATCTGGCTGCCATTGCTTCACTTACGAAAAGGATATGCTAGGTAACGATAAAAGCTATGCAACTCTTACATAACCAACTTCTTTAACTGTTGGGGTTTTTTTTGTTTCCAGCCGTTCTTTTCCTTTTTCGCTTTGCGTACAGCTTTTCTATTTTTCTTTGGCATAGGTAAGTAAACCCAAAGGGCTGGATTCTACAGTTAACACTGATGTTTTTGGAGCATGGCCTGGAGTTCTATCAGTTGACATCATCTGGGAGTGGGCCCATGAAATTTTTAAAACGTTGAAATAAATGAAAGCAGACAGGTGACGGAGTGACAGCACCAGGAGGAGAATGGCGACGGCCAACGCAGCGAAAGTCTTAGCTTTATTTGGAGGAAAAGGGCCCGCAAGTACATCTGGTAGCGGGAGGTTAAACACGCACGCAGATTTGCTGGGAGCTGAAAACGGGAGAAAAATGTGGCCTGTACAGAAAAATAACTTCCAGTGTTTTCCTGCAGTGACATTGGCAAGCCTTCACCGTCACGCTAGCCCCGAATGCTTTCTGCATGTTCCCACAGCATTTGCCACTCCGGGCAAGAGGAAGCCCGAGGCAAGTGATGGGACAGGGTACCCTGGACTCGCTCTTCACCAGCTGTGGTTCACAACTGCCTTCATGACAAAGTTCACCCTGGGCATCTTGGAGGCCACTGGCTCATGTGTCCTTTACGTCATGAGTCTAAAATAATATATTTATTGCCTTTCAGTGGCTGCAGCTCCTTTCTGATGCTCGGCACAGTCGGTGTCTCCAGGATCTCAGTGACAGAAGGAGACAGAGGACCACCACCACATTTCTGACTGCCGCCCCTCCTCACTCCCAGCCAGCCTCATGCCCAGAGGAGCCATGAAGCCAAATGATGGTTGCCCAGGAGCTCGCTCTCCTCCACCGCTCACCCATGAGGAGTGCGGCCTCCCTCAGTTTGTAGTTTCAGTGCTGGATCCCCAGGTCCTTCAGCAACCAGCTCATCATAGAATCATAGAATCAGAGAACGGTTTGGGTTGGAAGGGACCTTAAAGATCATCTTGTTCCAACGTCCCTGCCCTGGGCAGGGACACCTCCCACTAGACCAGGCTGCTCAAAGCCCCGTCCAGCCTGGCCTTGGACACCTCCAGGGATGGGGCAGCCACAGCTTCTGTGGGCAACCCGGGACAGGGTCTCACCACCCTCACAGAAAAGAATTTCTTCCTAATATCTAATTTAAATTTCCCTTTTTTCAGTTTAAAACCATTACGCCTCGTCCTATCACTCCACTCCCTCATAAAGAGTCCCTCCCCATGTTCCTATCATGCCAGCTACCTTGCCACAGCCATTTCATTTTTGCTGCTGAGGACACTGGCCCCAGTGACAATGAAGGGAGGGCTGAATTCCTTTCCCAGCCCGGCTCTCTGTTTTGACAAGTGATTCTTTTTATAAATCCCAGACAGTGCGTCTTTTCAGAGGCAGTTGTAAAGCTGGATTTAATACACGTCAGAGAGAATACACGAAAGCTCTCGCATGTTCTGCGGCGCGGGGGTTTTTTTTTTGGGCGGCTCTGCGAATGTGTTGACCGGCAGCTGACCTTGCCTCCTGACACAGTGCACGGCCACCGAAGGATGGGCCCCGTTCTGCCGTCATTAATATCCCAGATTTCACTTCACACCCTACATTTGCTTCCTCCCACGACGATGACTGGGGTCCCACCAGCCGCCTCCAATAACTCATTGCTGGAGGAGTGGGGCCACACAACATGGCCAGGAGGGTACAGCACATAAGGTACAGCCCAGCCATCCTTTCTTGGTTCTGTGAACTGCCTTCCAGCACCAGAGTTATTCCTTCTCTTGGTGAAGCCATTCCCAGTGCAAACACGGTGACTGCAGCCTTGAGAGGACAAGGGGAAGGCGAGGAAGAACGAGCAAAGTCACCCTGAGGACTAGGTGTGCTGAGCGGGCTGGGCTACAGCCACCTGGAGACCCTTCCCCATCACAGATGTTAAACAAGTCCTTCCACATTAGATTAGGTCCACCTACACCTAAAATAGCCTCATAGAATCATAGAATTGTCTAGGCTGGAGGGGACCTTTACAGATGATCTAGTCCAACTGTCAACCTCACACTGACAAAAACCATCACTAAACCGTATCTCTAAGCACCACATCTACCCATCTTTTAAATACTCCAGGGATGGCGATTCCACCACTTCCCTGGGCAGCCTGTTCCAATGCTTGATAACCCTTTCAGTGTTAAAATTTTTCCTAATACCTAATCTAAACCTCTGCTGGCACAACTTGAGGCCGTTTCTTCTTGTCCGATCACCTGTTACTTGGGAGAAGAGACCAAGGTCATCATCCTAAAGATCCTTATCTAAGCCCCCAGATGGTGTTTCGCTTTCCCAGAGAGCTACCTGGCAGTTTCTGAAGTAACTATAATCCCATCGTCCCTTTTTGACTGATTTTCCAACAGCCACCACAGCTCCAGCTGTTGTACTGAACCCTCTGCCCTCCTCCTCCTCACGTCGTCATGCATCTCTACTCCCTCACATGAAATATTTGTGAAACCTGAGAAGCGGGTCCTGGATAATGGATGTTCTATTGATAAATACCTTTCAGAAAACACCCTCTGGAAGCCGGGCAATTAAGCAACATAAGCTAAACCACATTCTTCCCATACACCCTCTAAAGAGAAGGTTTTCTAAGGTACAGCATGCAGATTTGAGGAATCAAACATCAGTAGAAAACTCTCTGCTGCCTTTTTGAAACCTCCTGGACCTCCCAAACGTGCATCCAGGTGGAGAAGGGTCACCCGGCACCCCTCCAGTTCTTAAGTCCCTAAGTCTTCAGACAGCTGGGACCGTCACACCAGCTATTTTCCACTTAGGTTTACACAATCAAAAGGATTTAGCGGTGTTTGGCTGCCGTCCCTCACGTTCCTTGGTGGGGTACGTGCTTCTCCTGCCCCGCTACAGCTCTGCTTTGCCTCAGAAAGGCACAGAGCTCTCCCCGGACCAGGCCGGCTTTACATCTTGCTGTGCCACAAAGCGATTTCTTTCTTTCAGAGGTGATACCTAAGTATGTGTCATCCCTCTGGAATATTCTGGCAGGTCTTCTGATATCATCAGTCTATAAAACAGCTGATGATGTTCCCCTGTATTTTTTTCCTTAAAGCCCTCAAGCTGAAATTTGTCATTTTTCTTTGATTGCTGGAGGTAGGAAAGCTCTCAAGATTCGTTCAGCCCATATGCAGAACGACATGTGTCAACCTGCCCGGTGTCTTCACGAAAGCCTCACGCCAGCCTACGTCCCCTGATGGGCTTTTCCTTCCGGGCGACTGAATATACTTTGGTTTTCTCAGTAGAGGGAGCTTCTCACACAGCAGTGCGAACACCACATCCCTCCAACCCTCTGAAAGCACGTCCCACCTCCGACAGAACCGACGCTGCGCCAAAGAAACGAGCAGGAAACCCAACGGTTGAGGGAAACGTACTCCTAACCCATGGCGGCCATGGGCTGGTTTGTTTATTGAATTAAGAAGGCTTGCAGCCTTCCCAAAATTCTTGATTAGTTTTCATAACTATTACTGTTAAAACGCCCATCCTTTTGACACCCTGGTACCACTCAGCAGCAGCTCTGTGGCAGTCAGTACCAGGGCTACGAGAGCTTGCATGAAAAAGGGGGCTTTCTAACGCTTTCCAGTGCCTTTCTTTGGTTCCTCTGAATGCCTCTTCATACTTTTCTTATGGAGACAAAGTTTTCAGCCTACTTTTGTCTGCAGCTTAAATGCTCTGTGTGTTATTACCACGTCCCTTTTAGCTGTCTCCTTAGACAAACCGCTGCATCTTTTTCATCCTTTCTTTGTCCAAAAGCCTTTGCATAGTTATTATTCAGGGAGTGTAGCGATAGGATGAGGAGCAACGGGTTTACGCTGGAAGAGGGTAGATTTAGATGAGAAATCAGGAAGAAATTTTTCACTCTTAGGGGTGGTGAGGCACTGGAACAGGTTGCCCAGAGAAGCTGTGGCTGCCCCATCCCTGGAGGTGTTCAAGGCCAGGCTGGACGGGGCTTTGAGAATCCTGGTCTAGTGGGAGGTGTCCCTGCCCAGGGCAGGGGGGTGGAACTGGATGATCTTTAAGGTCCCTTCCAACCCAAACCGTTCTCTGATTACTAAATCCCGCTTGCTAAAGAGCGGAGTCCTGCACAGGGTGATCCGTGGTGAGGTCTCACTGAGGAGATGGGCAGCTCCAGCACGGTCAATGAGAAGCCCCTGCTCTTCTCCCTGCACCCCACCTACGCGAGCGTCTGTGGGGCGCACGCCACCAGAGAGCCGAGCCAGGCAGAAAAGCACCGATCTAAAAAACAGCCCAATTCTTCAGTCACATCAGTTCCCCAACCTGTTTAACTGAGTGACAGCAGAAGCCTTTGTACCGCACAGCGTGCCCAGAACAGCGTGAGTGGGCGGATGGGATGGCAGGAGTGGGAGGGAGGAGAGGAAGGGAAGAGGACTGCTTTTTTAAGAAGCACTAACAGCTTAAACACACTTAAAATGGTAATTTAATTGAAGAGACCGGGGATTTTAGCCTTACAAAGACCCCAAGGGAATCTTAGCTTTTCAAACCAGATTTGCAGGTGATATTTTCCTAAGCCTACATAGATTGTTGGATGATGTTTTGCTCACACCTAAAACATCTAAAATTGAAAAACGTCAGCGTTTAAAACATCTGTCTCCCCTTCCCTTATCCCCTTGATTCCTGTGTTTTCTGTGCTTGGCATCGCTAGGTACACAGGCAATTTCACCATAATTTTAATGGTGACTCACTCCTCTGTTTTAAAGCACAGTTTCACATCGCAATCTTTGAGCTCACCTACTCCCTTTTTTGCTGCCTAGGACAAAAACAAGAGCAAAACATGGAAAACTATATAACGCTTTTAATGGGTCTTCATAAAAACAATTTCAAAACAGTATTTACACTGAAGGTATAAATATTCCCTTATGAATAAATGATGCTGTTATCCAATGAGCCCTGCACTTGATCACACTCAGATCAAGAGTAATTACTTAGCTCCTTCAGAGAGGTTAAAATAACCTCTCTTAGGGCATGGGAAACTTCTTTTCCATGCATAATTCCAGTCAGCAGACAAATCGGTACACAAAAGCAGATAACATCAAGTCAGACATAAGAAAGAAAAGAACTAGCAGGCAGAGTAGGCACAAGTGCAACGAATGTAATTTGGCCATGAATAAATTTAGGCTGGAGATCAGGAGACCATTTTCAAACATCAGAGCAGGGAAGTTTCAGACCAGACTTTTGACAAAACCAGTGGGACAAAAAATGAACTGGGTTCAAAACAAAGCCTGTGAGTTGTCTGAAGGAGATACAAGACGTGGCTGCCTGCCCCAGCTGATCTCTGAACTCTGATGCAGTGATCCCTGCCAGTCTGGTGCTCCTGAGTATCTCCTGTGGCAGCTAAAGGCAAAGGCGACTATTTGTTCTGCTGACAAAGAGGAAGAGGCACAATCTGATATATTAATGTGCAATGTCACCGTGGCAGTGTCCTCACCAAACACCTTGACACCACGTTCCTCTCCGAACCCAGCAGGTCTCCCTGTGCCACTCCAAGGTCCCTGGCGGCACTGCGCTGCATCAGCCTCTCCTCGGGCAGCTGCTGCCTGCAGAGCACCTCTGCCACTGTCCTCTCACACAGCATACCTCTTGAGGGCCACTACAGATTTTAGTTTAAAAAAAAAAAAAAGTCTTATCTTCCTCACGGACTTTATAGATCTTCCCTCCCACTGTTCCATCGCAGAGAGTGGGAGGAAAGGGATTTTCCACCAGGGTTTTAGAGAGGGGGTTATCCCTCTCTACCACCTCTTCCACCACGTTTTGGAGAGGGTCATCTTCTTCCTTCTAGAAACTGGACTGCATGGCGCTTTGGAGTTTTTGTGGGAGACACCTGAGCTGCCAGGTTCCCGATACCTAGAACCACACCACGAGGGTGCCCAAGAGAGGCGTGCAGAGGTGTTTCACTCCTGCCCCCCAACCCAAAGGCACCAGGGTGAGCCCCTTGCCCGAAGGACACCGTCCACCACAGCACCTCTACCACAGAGCTGCCAAGGGCCTGTCCCCAGCCCCCCGCCCGCCTCAGCCCTGACTGGGGGGCGGTCCTCTGCCTCAGGCCCTGTCCCCTGCCCCACACTCTCCTCAGCCCCTGGTCTCCCGCCTCACGACCCGTCTCCATCCCTGGCCGGGGGTCTTCACCCTGCCCCGGGCCCCGTCCCAGCCTTGGCCGGGGGTTTCACGCTGCTCCCGGCCCCCTACCAGCCCTGCCCGGGGTCCCTTGGCCCCCGCTGCCCCATGCCGGGGGGGGCAGCCCACGGCGGGCGCAGCGGTCCGGGCGGGGGCCGGCAGCCGCGGCGGTGAGGGGAGAGCGGGGCTCGCGCCGCGCCCAGCCAATCGGCGCCCTCAGCGC
>VYZM01001774.1:65093-84254 GCA_013398915.1 Dromas ardeola
TTTTTTTAGTACTCTTAAAAGCCATGCCCAGAGCTTAAAAGTGGGGTTTTGTTCTCGTAAACCACCTTAATTTTGGAGTGTGTTTCATTTCATTTGTTATGTGCTCTCTTTATAAGGTGGCCTGATCATGGGAACTGGCATTGAGTCTTCATCCCATATCTATGGACTTTTTCAACATACCTGCGTGGCCTATGAACTTGTTCTTGCCGACGGAAGCCTTGTGAGATGTTCACCAGTAAGACAAAATGTTATTTTGCTATCATTTACAATGTCGTTGACAGTTATCGGTATGGATTTATGATTTAGTATACTTTTTGCAGACTGAAAATTCAGACCTATTTTATGCAGTGCCTTGGTCTTGTGGTACTCTGGGTTTCCTGGTTGCAGCAGAAATAAAAATGATTCCTGCCAAGAAGTATGTCAAAATACATTATGAGCCCGTGAGAGGACTGCGGAAGATTTGTGAAAAGTTTACTGAAGAATCTAAGAAAAAGGAGAATAGTTTTGTGGAAGGACTTGTGTATTCTTTGGAAGAAGCAGTCATCATGACAGGAGTCTTGACGGATGAAGCTGAGCAAAGCAAGGTAACTAAAGGGAAATTACTCACAGAGAAAAAAGTACCCCCAAAGTTTAACTGAAGCTGTACTATATGCCAATATAAAACCAGAATCGTTGTAAGATTTTAACAGTCTCTTAACGTGGAATTAAAAGTTAGATCTGTCCGTCAGAATATTTTAAATTACAGGTCTTTATTACTACAACAGAGTCTGTACTGTAAATCTCTTCAGTTGATAAGAAATTAGCCACTGATTTCATTATTCTAGCAAATAATTTATTCTACAGCCTTTTCATTGCAGTGCCTAAGGAGGAAGAGAAGTATCGCTGTTTTAAACTGCAGTTGTTTGCAGAATCACAGAATAGTTTGGGTTGGAAAGGACCTTTAAAGGTCATCTAGTCCAACCCCCCTGCAGTGAGCAGGGACATCTCCAACTAGATCAGGTTGCTCAGCACCCCATCCAACCCGACCTCGGATGTTTCCAGGGATGGGGCATCTACCGCTTCTCTGGGCAACCTGTGCCAGTGTTTCACCACCCTCAGCATAGAAAATTTCTTCCTTATGTCTAGCCTAAATCTACTCTCTCTTAATTTAAAGCCATTACCCCTTGTCCTATCGCAACTGGCCCTGCTAAAACATTTGTCCCCACCTTATAAGCCCCCTCTAAGTTCTGGAAGGCTGAAATAAGGTCTCCCTGGGGCCTTCACTTCTCCTGGCTGAACAACCCCTGCTCTCTCAGCCTGTAACTCAGTCAGTTATTCAGAGTAACTCTTTTCCCAGCAAGCTTTTAATACAGTTAATATTGGTAAAACACATCAGGGACATTTACAGGAGGGACTTGCTAATTGTTCACTGCGTCCCTCACCCTGGATGTTTCACCTCTGCCATAATGAGACTTTGGATTAATGATGAGTTGAGAGACTGATATTTTAGGAATCCAGTTCTGTCACATTCATGATCTCTTAATTAGCTTGTAACAGGCAAGCCTTAGCAAACCTTATTTAAATTAAACCTTAATGGCAAAAAACATAAGAAGGAGCCATGCATGTGGAGAAATGAAGGCTCCCTAGATCTCTTGTGACAGTCTCATGCAAACTGTCACAGAGGGTATAACATTGATTCCTCACAGTAGAGGAATTTGGGGACGTACTTAATGTTGTCTAGTAAGGTGTAACTGTTATCTGTGTTGGTGTTTGCTAATAAATGCATGTTTTCTTGTAGATAAACAGAATTGGCAACTACTACAAGCCGTGGTTCTTTAAGCATGTGGAGAAGTATTTGAAAGCTGACAGGACTGGAGTAGAATACATTCCCTCAAGACAGTATTACCATAGACATACACGCAGTATCTTCTGGGAGCTCCAAGTAAGACCAGTTCCAAAATTAGAATAACACCTGCAGGGAGGTACCCAGTGTACACTTTCCCAATGTAGGTACAACGTACCTTCTTCCTCTTGGCAACGCTTCTGTCTTTCATGGCAGAAAAAAAGCAGTGACGTTTACGGCAAATTTAAAAGTTCTGCATTTGGGCAAAACAAATCCATAAGCACTTCTTTATATATTACATATATTATGGCATTATATCATAACCTCCTAATTTTCATTTTAGTGCTTTTCTGAAGTTAGGCCTTAAGTACGTATTTCAGTGTCAAGCTTTTATAGCTACTAAGTTATTTCCAAAGGCAGACAGTGGAAAAAATATGAATGTGAAATTATGGCTGAAAATTTGCCCTGCCTAAACTAATTATATAGTAAGGTCGTTATTTCGAATTTTGTAAGTGTATTTGTTGTGATGTGCATTTACACAGAACTTTATTAGGCATTCTGAAATACCGGATCCTTTCAGCTCCCGGAGAAGTTAAACAGGAGTTGGCTGTGCAGGAAGTACTTAAAATTTTACAGCTTAAAAATTCTTTTAAGACCTGATCTTGTATGTCTTTATTCTTGCAAGAGTTCTGTAAGTTTAGCTTCTTAGGTGCTCCTTCCTTAGCTGTTTTAAGATAATAGCCTTTTGTTCTCTGAACTTCATTCTCTTAAAGTATTTGTGGCTGAGTATGTTATGATTCATATGACTGAAAATCAATCATTGTAACTGGAGGAGGCTTAGGGCAGGGCTGTGTAGCTAAGTTCACTCCAGGCCTCTCTTACTTGTTCATATTTGCATTGTAGTAGTTTAGCAAAAGTATCAGCAGTTAAATTTATTGAAAATCTGGCTTAATATTGCTCTGAGGATTCTGAAGTATTGTCTTTTGGTTTGCTTACATATCCTTGAATCAAACTTTTTTCTTTCCTCTTTAAAGGATATAATTCCTTTTGGCAATAACCCCATTTTCCGTTACCTGTTTGGCTGGATGGTTCCTCCAAAAATCTCTTTGTTAAAACTCACCCAAGGAGAAGCTATTCGAAAGCTGTACGAGCAACACCATGTTGTACAGGACATGTTGGTCCCAATGAAGAGCCTTGAGAAGTCTATCCAAACCTTCCATGTTGACCTTAATGTAAGAACATGTGTTTTTAAAATGCGGTGAAACTTGGACTGTGTGTAATAACAACCACGACTGTTGGTCTTAAAGCCTGGTAATCTGCTTATGTAAAAGGTCGTTATCTTATCCTGAGGAGTACTGTGCTTTGCGAGTCTATATATTTCAAGGCAGCAGAAGAAATCGGTGCAGCTTTCTGAAAAAAGAATAAAAACATGAGATTCAACTTTTAGTAGAAGGCATACATTTCTAAAAGATTTCATCACTTAGTAAAACTTGAACTGGTTTTTCTTTCATCTAAAATCACTGGCGATCTCATTGAACCCAAACTGTGGGAATTTATTTCCCTTTGTTGCTTTTTTTTCTGAATTGTTTTTAGTTAGTGTAAGGAGTACAAACTTGGCAATTTCAGTTTGGGGCTGACCTGGAAAAGAAAACTCTTTGTTCTCTTTTTATTCAGAGTGTATATTCAGTTGTTGCTTTGGGATCAGGGGTAATTATTTTTTTTCTACATTTCAAATATTTAAGGGTGAGGAGATGTAATTCTAGCAGGACACAGCACATATTCTGAGCATCTCAATCTATTTGTGTTACAGTCATTAGCGCAGCTAGGAACCGCAGTAAGAGAATTGGAAAGGAAGAGCTGTGCAAGTTTCAATTCTAAATCGGGAAGAAGTCCTCTTAACTCCTCATTTTGTCAGCTTTACTAGAGATAGCTTAAAGGATTGTTTTGTTAAAAATAAGTGATAAAGTGTTTTCTTACCTCTACAGGTGTACCCTCTTTGGTTATGTCCTTTCATATTGCCCAATAATCCTGGTATGGTCCACCCCAAGGGGGATGAAGCAGAACTCTACGTGGATATAGGAGCTTATGGAGAGCCCAAAAGGAAACAATTTGAAGCCAGGGCTTCGATGAGGCAAATGGAAAAGTTTGTAAGAAGTGTGCATGGGTAAGGATCCCACTCCTTAGAGTAGTAATAATGCCATATAATTTACACCCGTGTGGTTTGATCACAGTTATTCTATCCTACAGCACTTTAATATTGCAATAATTTAACAACCACAATAACTGAAAACTAATACTAATTACTAATTTTGATGTTATGATTTTTAAGTGTGATTTTACTTTCATTATTTGATTGCAAAACCAAACAAACGAGCGCACCGGCCATAGTTCTTGCAGTGTATTTGGGAGCTGGGTAGCTTCAGGTCACCTGTGCGTCCTTTCAGATCCAGGCTGCTCTGGGAGCAAAGTCTCTGCTGCAACAAAATACATCCATGCACCCAGGCGCAGAAAGACCTCAGCAGCTCTGTACTGACTGTGCATAGACCAGTTGCTGCCCAGAAGCTGTGTTAGCCTGGGTCGGTGACCACTCTCAGCAAGGCTGGCTAGCCCAGCCCTCAGGAAAGCAGCCACTGAGCTTGCATGCTGAGGCGGGCTTGTTTCAGAGCAGGGGCAAAGCAAGTGCTGTTTTGGCCACAGTCCCTCCAGGAATCCCACAGGCTGTTAAACTTTGGACAGCTTCCCTGCCTGCCCTTGGGACCGTTCTGCTCCCTGCCGTCCTCGCAGCGTCACGCTGCAGCTCTGCCCCGTTCTTGCACTGGCGTGTCCTTGTGCAGGGAACCCAGCCTTGACTCTCCCCTGCGGTTCCTGTGCGGTGGTGGGAGTCTTTCCTCCCTCACCACTTCTACTTCATCGCTTCCTTTTCCCTGCCCCGATTCTTATTACATAGGACCGCAGTAGGCGTGAGATGCGCGCCCCACCATCTGTCACAGACTCGTGCCAGCCTAATTTGCCGGAGTGTCAGTGGGGAAGCAGTAACGGGCTTGTTTCTCAGGAACAAAAAAACAACTACATGGTATTTTTACACCATCGGTATAATTTATCCCCATTTCTATTTTGACCTACTTCTCAGTCTAACACTGATTATATCCCATGTGGCTGAGTAACAATTGTGAGTCTGCTTCAAGATGATTTGGAGAGTGTAAATGACTTCTAGCTGCAATAAGTGATCTGCCAGAGAACAAAGCAACTGAAAGTTAATTTTAAGCTTTTTTTAATTAACCTGAAATTAAGCTTTTAAATTAAAGCTCTTTACTAACAAAGTTTTGTCTCTTCTCCACCTGTCACTGAGAAATGAACAATGGATAAATGCTTAATCTTACAGTTTCATAATCACGCACAACAATAGAGCTTTTATGTAACAGTTTTACTGCTGTACTCTGATGCTAGCTGCATTTTAGAGAGTGCAGTATAAAAGTAAGGAAGAGTCCACACCTAATAATTATTCTTTTTTTTTTTTTTCATTTATTTGTTTTTGGATGTGGTTACACCATGGTTTATTTACACTATAAATTCATCAACTTGGCCTGGTCTGATTTGGCAGGCTTTTGCCTTCCCAGTTATATTCTCAATGTCCAGTTCAAAGAAACCTTAAAAAGCCAAAGGACGTATTGCTTCATCTGCCTTGGAACGCATTTTGTAACGCAGGTTAATACGAGACACCGTTTATGAACCTCCATGGATCATAAGAAAGCATGCAGAAAAAATGCATCCTTTTATTTTAAGCTGGAATTAAAAGGTTTTGAATGGAAGAAAAAGGAAACCAAGCTTTCAAAAGCAGCTAGGAAAGTATTTGTCGGGGAGTATTTAGCTCGTGTGGTTTTCGGTGCAAGGGGCCCGACTTTTGATTTGGGGGAACTATTGAAGCTCTCTCTAGACCTGTGTTTCTGTGAACACAAGTTGTTAGAATACAAGTTTCCAGAAGATTTGGTTAGAATATCTAAACATGAACCACTGTTCTGTACACATCTTTTAGTCCTTCTTTTCTTTTCTTTTTGTAGTGGTAAAACTAATGAAAGTATCAATACGTTGATGGGTAAAGAAGTGTTCTCAACCAAATTTTAAAAGCAACAGTTACTTTAATTGCTTTCTTTTCCCATCTTCCCCTTCAACAAAATGACTGTAGCAGTATTCTGCTGTTTTCACCATTACATGTTATTTCCTCTTGGAAAAGAGATCATGGTAATGTTAAATCCACAAAATATAATTGGCTGAGTGTCCCAGCATAATCCATGTAAGCGATTATATTTGCTTGTTTATAAAAAGCATTTTTGATGTTTTTTTTTGTTGAATATTTGCTATTCGTAGCTTGCCCTGAATTTTTTTTTTATATTCTTTTTCAAATCTTGTGGCACAATTGGTACTGAATCTCTGTCTCTTTTTCTTTTTTTCTTTCTTTTTTTTTTCTCCAGTTTCCAGATGCTGTATGCAGATTGCTATATGACCCGTGAGGAGTTCTGGGATATGTTTGATGGTTCGTTATACCACAAGCTGAGGGAGCAGATGAATTGCAAAGATGCCTTTCCAGAAGTGTATGACAAAATCTGCAAAGCTGCGAGGCACTGAGCCTGAATGATCTAATCAAGCAATCAGGGAAAGATGAATTTACCTATAGCTAGTCTAGTATATCCTTTAAAAAAAAAAAAAAGCTTTATTGCTCTCCAAATAAGCTCATTCTTGTTGATGTTTAAAGGTATGAATTCCTGCTTTATAAATTTATGTTTAGTATTTCTTCGTATGTCTTAAAATCAATTTTCCAAACTCAAAGTGATCGCTTTTAAGAAATCTGAAGTGCTAGCCTTTGTATCTAATGTAGTGACATAGGTGAATTCACCTATTTCCAAGCATAAGAGAAATAATTGGAAAGGATGAAGAAACTGGAGTTACACCAGCTGTATACTATAGCTATATTTAACATTACTTTTGAAAATGGTAAGGAGGACTCAGAAATAGGTGCCAAAGCTTGAACGCATTGTCAAATTAATCATGATGTTTAAAACATTTGCCTCCAGTCGGTAACCTGTTGAACAGCCTAGCGATGGTACCATAATCTTCCGGCTGTACAGTGCTGCATGATGTTGTGTGGTACCGTACTGCTTGGGTTACACCGTACTACAATCTCAGCGGGGCAGTTAAACTCCCTAACGGTGGCTTCTGTTTCAAAACTGAGCACTGAGGTGTGAAGAAAATGCTTTTTACTTGTGCCTATCAGATTTGTACTGATTTTGATTACAAAGTGTAAGTGGATATAGGTTTTACATACTTTTTAATTGCTTGAGAGTGCATTGGGTTTTGCTCCAAAATATCAGTGTTCTGGCTTTGTAGGCTATCGAAAAAATTGCTGCTATTTCATATAGCCAAGCTTTAATTTCAGTTTTCACTCACTGTGCATCAGTTTATTTGGATATTTTTTTGGTTGGGTCTTTTGGGGTTTTTTTTGGGTTTCAGTTGTTGCTTAATTTTAGTGCCTTATAAATACTGAGTTGGAGGAAGATGTGGGTTATTTCAGACTGTTCTGTCCTGGCTGGTAGGAAAAGGAAGTCAAGGCTTGCTTTATATAAGGTTTGTTAAAGCAAGTGTCTGTGGATAAGAAGAACTCTTGTTGTGAATCTTGATACACACAGTTCTGACTCGAGTGACATTTTTGCTTTTCGTTTGAGCTGGATTAGATTGATAGGCTTCGTAAAAGGACTGTTTCAGTCACCTGCAGAGGAAATCGCAACAGTAGATGTTACTCACTTGCCCCTTCTGCTGCACACTGGTGAAAACGGCACAGTCACGCACTTCATACAGTCAAGTGTAGAAGTGCGGAGATGTTTTGACCCTGTAGCCCGAAACACGATTCCAAGCCAAGCCCGTCTTATCCAAGCAGTACTTAAAACTATTACTTGAAACCTTACTGAGCTTGAGGGAAAAGAAAGTCATTTTCTTGAGGCTTGCGTAGGGGGCAACATGAAAAACTTTTCAAACAGTTACCAGTGGGAGGCGTTGTAATTTTTATGAGTGCTAAACCAATGATTTTATTTATTGATAGATGGATGTTTGTGGTCCAGATGAAACCAATGATAAAGCAGTGACAAGAATAAGCTTGGGCTGTTACTCAGTGATGCCTGCTGGGCAAATTGTGTGCAAATAAGGTACCCCTTAAAAATCCCGCGCAGGGGACTGGTAGCAGGAGCAGCCTGCCATGGGGAGACACAGCCAATGCAGAGCGCCTGCAGAGCTGCGTCAGTGATCCAGGAGTCTCTGCTACACCATTTCAAGGTACACGGGAAGACAAACACTGATTCTCGGGGTGTCACATGCCCTCCTGCCCCTCCGAGGGAAGCTGCACAAGAGCCGTTTCCTTATCCCTGGGGCAAAGCTACGATTTAGCCCAGTGCTTGTGAGATAATCCGCGAGCAAGAATGGCTTTGGTTAGCTTTTAAAGGGCGATGTTAAAACAGCTAGAGGATATGCAAATACTTTTACTTAGACCGTGTTTCTCTCACTTATGTACTGATGATCTTTAGGTATGCACTGTATTTGTTTTTTCACTCCTTAATTTATTGTCAAACTTTGTATGACATGATTGGGTACTGTAACTCTATCAGTCACACACATGCACATGCATAATTGCTGTCGCTCTTCATTTTTGGTTGTACGCGCTGTTTAAAATAAAGATTTAGCCAGCGTACTGTTCAAAGTGGCATCTTTTAATGAGTGATTACTTACTTTTCAACGTTTCTGTTTATCGTTTCTTGTGCTTCTTGTATTGTTAAAAGTGGTCAGCAATTACTGAGAGAAGCTGCTGTCTGGGTAAGACACCAGAGGCATTTTGAGGCTGTTGGGAGATGAGGAGCCCGGTGGTGCAAACAGCTTTGAAGGAATGTCTTTGAAGTCTGTGAGTCTACCCTTATCTCTGCCCCAAGACACACCCATACAAAAAAAAAACACCTTATAGCTGAGCCTTAACCCTTCAGTTATGCCCCACACAGGCTCATGATGCCTGTTGTCCTGATTTTCCTGCCCCACCCCGCTTTCATCATTCTTTCCCTCTGAGGTTTTGGCTAAGGAGGACAAAACCTTACTTTAGGTTTAGGTGCTACAGCTGCTGACGTGGATAGATACTTCATTCTTCTCACTTCACACTAATAAAATTAATCCCTGGTTTGAATGATCAGCCACAGAAGCGAGGATGAAGGTTCAGTGTCTTCTTCAGCCTGAGAAGTTTCACATCCACGTCTTCTGTTTCCTTGAAAAATGCCTTCACAGCAGCTCTGTAGGCTCAGTCGGAGGAATTCCTGCCCTCTCTTGGTCACAGCTGGGGCATCCTCTTCCAATGCTCTCTTCCCAGAGAGAAGCCCCTGGGCTTTCTGCGGAAATCCAGACTGCCAAATGCCTCAGCCCCACCAAAACCACAGTTCAGGTGCCAAAGCCCCGCATTCCTTTAATCACATTCTGTGTTTTCCCTGACTTGCGCTACATTTCACAATCGTCTCTTGTCACCCCAGCAGCGTTTCTGTAGCCTGCGCTCACCCACATCACTGCTCCGGCATTTCCCTGCCGAGACCTCCTTCCTACTTTGCTCGCCTCTCCAGAACAATCATCGGGATATCCTTAAGTCACTGCAGTTTTACCTGTGTTCAATTATCTCCCCCACCAAAGAATAACTGCAGATTATTAGCATACTTAATCAGCCACAACTAACATGTAATTACACCTAGATTTAATTATTCCAGTCTGGTCTAAACACTAGTGCAAGACTTCACGAAGGTTAGCTCTAAGCGAAGCAGTGTACTTACAGTACATTTTTACGGCCATCCTTTGTAACCATTGACATGGTTCTCTTGTCACTTCACTTTCTTGGTTACCTCTAGTTTTTAATATCCTACAAAATTTGGAACGATGACACTAAATTCCCCCTAATTCCCTCCAGCTGCTCGTAAATATTTGCACTGTTAATTCAAGTGAAGCTGTATGTTAGAACTTGCGACAAAGGGCCTTGCACACAGCTACTATAAAAACGGCACGGGACAGGTACGCAGGCAATTACCAAAAGTCTAACTAACTAGTTTGCCGTAATACTGCTTTATCAGACCCAGGTCTCTGTTGAGTTGCACTGGTGGACCTGGAGGTCTTCAGCTGTGGTAACACCACCGTGCCCATAACAGGTATGTGCGACTTAAAGTAGTGTTGTTTGAAAGGAAGAGTTTAATACGGAATGAGCTGTGCGTGCCCACAAAGCCTCCTTCAGAGGACACACGGTACCTGGCATCCTCTTCTCAAGTGTGTCATGTTTATAAAGGCCAGGGTGGAAATAATGAATTACTCGACAGAAAAGTTAGACTGCTGATTGTCTAAGAGTGTTTTATTACCATAGAACAAGACCTGAGTATTTTCCTGTCTCTTGACTTGTGTGCCAGCACGCTGTATTTTTATCCACCACGTCTCATCCGCTGGCACGTTGGCCGTTTACTCGTTGATTTGGGCTTCCCAGCACCATCTTATGTTTGGAAAACAGCAGTGATTTTTTCAGAGGTATCCGGACAACGTGGAGCAGAAATCAAATCGCTCCAGTTGTTTTTAGCAACAGGCTTGAGCCGCTCACTGTGGAAAGAGGATGCGATTCAGTGGCCTCAAATTATTCGCTGGATTAATCTCATTAGTCTTAACAAGCATGGGGATGAACAGAGCCCTTAAAGGCCTGGGTATTCCCTAGAAAGCACAGCTGTAGCCTGAAAAGTGGTTTCAGAGCTAGTGCTATTTGATCAGAGAGATGCATTTGAATTGCAAGTCCTGCTCACTGTTCAGATTTCTTTTTTATTCCTACTGGAAGTGCAAAATTAACAAAGCCGGGCAATATTGAAAGCTAGATTTCATTATGCTTTCTCCATCATAGGATAGCTAACCAACTTCTGGCTGCCCCGCTGAAAGCTGCCGAGTTATACTGAGCCAAGGCCGATTTCTAACTACTCTCTGGAGATCAAGCAAGGGCTTTGCAGAGCTGCCAGCCGTAGTGCCACCGCAGCAGTTTGCTAATCTTGGCCACAAGCAAAGGTGAGAGCGGAGGGCTGTCCCGAGGCCTCTCATTAGTATAGTTCCTAACTGCTTCACAAGGTTTTCACGCTAGCGATTTCAAAGCCCTTTGCAGTGAAAGTGAGCCCTGTTATCTTCCTTCCTCAGATGGGTAAACCAAGGCACAGCCTGAGAAGGTGATTTTTGTTGGGGGCCCTTGAGCAGCCCGGTGCCGGCACTGGGAATGCGTCCAGACAGCCCAATTATCCATCCACCTCCCAGTTCCTTCCCAGGCTGCCGCCTCTAACTTGATGAAAACTATCTGCCTACTCCTCCACCGCAGGCAAACCACATTTCACAAGATACAGCCACCACCTTGGCGCCTGTGAAGTGCCTTGAGAAACAGTAGTTCTTTAACCCTCCCACTGCCCCTCCGCGGCGGGGAAGCACGAAAGTCTCCTCGCTCTCCTGGGAGGGGAGAGGTGCAGCCATACCAACCTCCCAGCCCCGAGGGAGCCTGCGGTGAGGCTGGACAGTGTTTCTCAGTCCCGATCCTGTGCTTTAACTACACGATCATCCCATCTCACATCGGTTGCAGTGTCAGTAACGTGCCCTCAGTCTCCCCAGAGCTGCTCGAGGTGATTTTCCTGTAAGCCAGCATGAAACCACTTGCAGCCCCTTGATTTTCAGACTTACAGCAAGTAGGCATCCCGCTTCAAGTTGCTCAGGTACCGCTGTGTGTCACACTGGTACAGGGACTGGTATCGCATTTTCTGAGGGTATTTTTCATGCGTGGTGATGTCGTAGCGGCCAACACCTACAGGGTTCTGGAAGGAGAAGGTCTCATGTTCTTCCCCATCCAGAGGCAGCGGGGGGGACGCAAGTGGGGCAAAACCAGGTAGTGCCTTCACGTGGCCAGGCCTTCAGTTGCGAAAAATTCAGTATGTGGTATATCTTAACCAAACCGGGCCTATATTGCAGGGGAGGGAGGAGGGGGCACAGTAATCGGTATTAGCCCAGCCAGTCCCCTTCACGAGCAGTTCTTCTCGTCACAGTGGTTCATGAAGAAGTCGATCAGCTCTGTGGGCTCGAGCACGCTCACCAGTCGCCTACTGCAAGCTGTAGTGAAGGGTTGCCGTGTCACAACCTCCCCACTGAAATCTACTTTGTCGAGTTCCCCAGCAATTACGAAGACATCTTCATCCTTGACCTCTTTCAAGCTGTCTGTTCCCCACTCGGCTGGATAAAGGAGAGAAGCCACGTGGAAGCCCGCTCCTCATCCCTAGCCAAGGTGGACTATTTCAGACTAAAGCTTTCCCTGTCTGCTTTGAGCCCTTTAGGCTTTGTTCTGGTTCTCCATGGGGAAGCTGCCAAGATGAATACAGCTCCAGGAACAGGTACTAAGGGAAGGGCTCCTACCTGCACTGGCTCTGCAACATGCTGCTGATGCTGCTAGAGGAAAAACTGGCTTTCAAGCAGCAAAATACGACTTTCTGGGAGGATACAAGGAGCTGCTGGCACCTAAAAGGACTTAAATCCATGAAGTGCATCCGCTTCCTTGCAGCTGATGCAGGGCAAAACTAATGGGAAGGGTTGTTCGAGCATCCCTTGAAAAGGGCAAAGGCCTGAGGATGCAGGCAGAGGTAGCATGGTCTCGGCTGAGCTCCTGGCCCTCTGCTCAGCACCAGCAGAGCTCACCTGCCCTGGGGCAGTGCGTGCTCAGCAGTGGGTGCTCACCGTGTTGCTGTACGCAGGAGGCACCTTCCCTTGACAGTGGGCCTTTATTCACTGTTTATTCTTTAGCAACCCATTCTGGGCAAGAACTGCCCTCAGAAAGGGACTCATCTCTCTAAAGGATGTGTATCTGCCCAAGTGGCCCAGGTTTCCTTGATAATCAACGGGGAGAGAAAAGCAGCTCCTGAGGTCAGGCTGGCTTCTATCACAGACAGCCACCTGAGGTGGGACTTCTGCTGGGGTGCTGCTCCGCTCAGAGGACAGCCCTACCATTCACCTGGCCGAAGCTGGTGAGGAGTGCCCACCCTTCCTTCGGCTCAGAAGAGTTTCATCCTCTCCCAGGGCTGGTAATGGATTGGGGATTGTCATGGAGGAAGCTCAGAGCCCAACTGTTCCTGCATCCCTCTCTCACTGCCCTGTCCGTTCACTGACCTCATTCCCAGTAAAGAGGCGGTAGGACTTTCTGTCGAATCTTCTAGCAGATGACCAGAATGGAGGTTGACTGGCGTACGTTGATTTCTCAATGGGCTTTGGGTCATAGGAGCCTGGCCCCACCGCCCACTGCGCAGAAGGAAACCTTACACTTCAGTTAGCTTGTAAAAAGGGCTGCACAACATCAGAGAGCCATCCATCCATCCATCCATCCATCCATCCATCCATCCATCCATCCATCCATTCCCCCAGGACTTCATGCATCCCCACCCTGGACACCTGCTGCACCACCAGGGATGCTGACAACACCAGCCGGTGCTGATGTCCGTGCTCCCACTGACCGCCTCCCTCGGGCACTGGCTGAGCGTGGCCCAGAAGATCCTCTCCATTGGGCAGCCCGGGTTCCTCGGCAGGGTGCTGAAGCAGCCTTTCTTTTCGTTCTCCCTCAACGTCAGCTCATCCAGGAATCCCTTGACAGCGGCAGTGCTCAGCTCGGTGCCTTTCCTCTGCCGGGACAAGGGAGCCGCGTGAGAGGCTCAGCTGCCGGTGGTCTCTCGGGCCACCCCATCCATCCTGTGCCATGAGAACCTCAGCCCTGATGCTGCTCATGGGCACCAGCCCGCTCGCTCCCCAGCAGTGTGGTTTCCTGAGATCCAAGGGAAGCCAAACAGCAAAATCCAAGTGGGACAGAAGCTGGCATAAGGCAGCTCTCCACCCTTACAGCAATGTGTTGGCAATGCCACAGCTCTCTGAGAAACACCATCCAGGTACAGGACCCCGGGGCAACGCACCTCCAAGGCGTGATGGCCACCACCGGCGGGTTTCAACCTGTCCCCTGAGAAGGGCTGGCAGGGGCCAGAGCCCATCGCCCACCGCAGCCCCTCGTCGATGCTGCTCCGCAGGTGGTAGGTGCCGGGTCCCAGGCCGCTGCCCTGCAGGCACGGGGGAAAGGCGTTGGGGGACTGTGCTCAGGGGGGGACAGGGCCACCCCACCAGCAAGTCCCCAGGGCAGGGACTCACCAGGGCTGGCGGCAGGGCACACCTCTCCGTCCCGCTGTCCATCAGCCCTCGCGTGCTGGCGGAGTGCTTGTCCCTCTCCTCGAGGTGGGTGTAGGGGTTCCCCCGGGGGCCGTAGGTGCCGGGGCCAGGGAAGCAGTCCTGCGGGAGAGGTGGGGTGGCTGCGGGCAGCGTCGGCAACGGGGACAGTCCCCAGCAGGAGGAGACGGCACCCACAGTAGCTCCTAACCCTTGCAAAGGGCTTGTTTTCTGGAGCCATCGGCCCAGAGCCAAGTCCTGCAGCCGGCAGGCACCACTCCCCAGCATCTCCCATGTCGGGGTGCGACGTACCCTGCGGCCATCTCTGAACCGCTGCTCCCTCGTGTCACAGATCCCCCGGAGGCTGCAGGGCCGTGTCTCCTGCAGAAAGTCCCTGATGTTGTACGTTCCCGGTCCCAGCCGTTCCTGCTGCGGGAGGGGAGCGGGAAGGGTGAGGACGGGGCTGGGCAGTGCTGCCCACACCAGCTCACCCCCAGCAAATGTGCACGGAGGGCAGATGAAACCCAGCTCTTACCTGGCGTTTGCGCCTCTTCATTATCTCCTTGGACTGGAAATGGGGCAGGTGACAGCCCTTCTCCGCTCTGTCCCAGCCAGAAGCTGATGCTTTTCCCTGCAACGCAGAGCCGGAGCACTGCCCTCAGCAGCACCGGGGCTGAGCCCATGCTCGGCCAGCCATGGCTCCGCAGACGGGCACAGAGGGGTGATTAGTGGATCTGGACACGGGGATCTGCTGCTCCGTGTCCCACTCCTCCGTGCTCTGTGTTTGCTGAGCACTGGGAAGGCCCCGGCAAGCTCCAGCGCGAGCAGCCCACGTCCCACACCTCCACCCTGGGGTCCTCCCAGCCTGAGCTGGGTGTCCCAGCTGTCACGGGCAAAATGTCCCTGTGCAAGAAGCTGCTTCCCAGCTGGCACAGACAATGTGGGAGGTGAGGAGAGCTACACCGGTATGTCCAGCCCTCCCCACGCACCCAGGCAAGCCCGGCCGATGGCCTCACCTGGCTGCCCACGTCCCTGGGGAGCACCTGCAGCCCCATGCTGGCAGCTCTGGTCCCCAAGGGCTACGGGGATGGCAGCAGCCCTCACCATGGCAGCCGTCACCGTGGCGCCCAGCATCCCGGTTCCCCAGGGAACGTCCTGGGAGCAGACAGGGCCAGCAGACAGCAGGGTCGAGGCAGGGATCCTGGTTGCAATGGAGGCTCCCAGCCTGGTTAAAGCAACACGATCAGGGCTTGATCCAACCAGTTACCAGGTTTTCATAGGGACAAATTATCTCTAAGCTGCTAAAAAATATATTCTTAAGCAACTACCCAACCTGCCAGTTCCACCCTGGGGAAAAAAAATGCTGCTTTTGGTGCTCATGTCCTCTGTGGCACTGTATTTGCTGCATCTGTGAGCGCTGGTGGGTCTGGGCGAGGAGACCCCTGCCTGCAGTCTCCGTAGGGAGGGCTCGCCAGCCCCCTTCATGCCCATGGCATTTGGAGGAGAGCAAGCTGGGCCTGGGGAAGCCGGTTCCCTGGCGCTGGGTTGCTGTTTGGTGCAGAATGCGGGGTTTCGCTGCCCAGCTGCTCCGACAAGTCATCATGTCCCCCAACGCTCACTACAGAGGTGGGAGAAATGGATTATTTCAGCAGGAGAGGGACCCCAAACCCATCTGTGCAAAACCCACCTCTGGTCCCTACGCACACGTAACTCGTGGTGTAACGCATCCAGCACTGACGGATGCTGTGTGCACTTACATCCAAGGTAGCCCTGAGCCCCAGACGATGATATGCATTCTGCTGATTGATTTAATTACTGTATTTTTATCATTGTTGTTTATTTTCAAAAGTGTTGTCTGCTCAGCAGGAGCTGTTTGAAAGCACTCGACGGTTACCCCAGGAGCGCCTGCACCTTGGGTAGCTGCCAGGCTGCAGGGGATGTGCGGTAATTTTATATCCCCCAGTAACTTCCTGAGGGGTGAATCTAAGACGAGCCCTGCACCTGCCGCTTCACTGGGCATAAAAACATTGTCCTGAGTCGTGCAGTTACAGTAACCTCACTGGAGAGAATGAAAGTACTCAGGAAAGTTAGTCAGCCCAGTGCGTGAGCCAGCGCTGGGGCCTCACGGACCCTACAAGCTGTGTAAGAGCATGTCCGGAGTTGGTCGGGATGTGCCACCTCCCCGTGCTGAGACCCCCAAGCCAAAACTGCAAATCCTGCACAGGATGGAGAGAGGTTCGGCCACTGAATGACTTGGCCTTTCATCTGCCCTGACTTCTCTTCCCTGGCCTGGTGCTGCCTGGGGATGCTGCTGGAAAGAAAAAAACCTTTTTCCACCACCCCGATGGGCAACCAGGACCGTGGCTTCTCCGAGACCGACCCCCTCAATTGCTTTGACAAGGTGCTGTACCCAGGGACTGATTTGGGTCATTCATTCACCTTCCCCCCCATCCTCAGTGCTTTTCCTCCTGGAAATATACCAAGGCAAAGACAGGAGGCCCCAGACAGGAGCCGAGACCCTCCATCCTCCCACGTACAGAGCACCCCCCTCCCAGGCCATGTGTTTGGCCCCGACGGCATAAATCAGCCCCTGGCAAAGCAGCAGGCGAGCAGCTCGGTGGAAGGCTGCAGGGACAGCAGTACCTTTATTACATTCCCCCAGCACAGCTGGAAAAAATAAGGAGCACAGACATACTTTCAGGCACATAACCCCCGAGCTTAGCCCCGCATTCAGTCCTGTTGATTTAATAAGAGATACCAGCTTTCCCCACAGACCGCGCGTCTCTTGTACAGCCTTAAACCCTCCCGGTTAAAACACCGCCCCGGCGAATCAATCCAAGATGTTTTTGTCCCTTTGATCAGCGCAGCAGGCAATATGTCACTGACAGAAACGTGCTTCACTTCTGTGGCTCAAACGGGCGATAGAAATGGTGAAAGACAACCCTTCCGTCCCAAACCACCTGGCAAAAATCTTCCACTTCCTGGGCAAGCAGGAGATGACCAAAGGGATACGCAATATGGCACTGGAGGTCCTGTGGGACCTGTTGTTCAACTGGTAGGCACGGTTGCCCCGTCAGGGCCAGCATGGCGTGCTGGTGTCCAAGGGGTGGGCAGATCCCCTTCCCACGGGGACCTGTCCTGCTCCTCCAGCCTCCAAGACAGCCACGGCGCCTCTCCCAGGCAGCTTTTGCATCACTCATTTAATTATGGTGAGAAACATGCAGGGAGAAGTAATTGCCTGGGAAAACCGGTGAAGGCTGGCCTGGGAGCGAAGCTGTTACCTGGCAGCCCAGAAATCCTGGCGCTGAGCTGCTGAGGGACTTCCCCAGGTCTCTGGGCAACGTTTTACAAGGCACTGAGTCACCTTGCAGAACTGGCTCGACTATTTAATGACTTAAATGCTCCTAAATCACTCAGGAGCACCAAAAATGTGCCCTTTAATCCCTTGGGTTTGCCCATTTCCAGCCTCCTGTAAACAGGAGTGCACATTAGTGAGTGTTTCCCATTAGAGAAGATTCATGAAGATTCCTTCAAATCCCATTTTTAAATAAAATAAGGATTCATTCTTACTTCCTTATATTTAAACAGGATTATTTAACTCCTCATAAAATGATGCTCAGTGAAGTCAAATCTCCTCCTTTAGCGGAGCACTTTAATATCTGCTTACAGCTACTCTTCAGAGATGTTAAATTTCCTTTGAGCTCGAGGCAGGCGGCTGAAAAGTGCAGCGTGGAGGTGGTCACTGGTCGACAGGTGGTGTCTGTCTGACAGGTTTGACTGGAGAAAGCTGAAATGACATAAGAAAAAAGGCTTTTGATTTCTCAGCCCTTCTTCATGCGCACTCCTATGGCCAAGTGGTTCAACCTCTGGACACAGAATCACAGAATGATAGGGGTTGGAAGGGACCTCTGGAGATCATCTCGTCCAATCCCCTAGGACATGCTGCCCCATGTCTAGCCTGGAAGGGGGAGCAGATGGGTTAGTTGCTTTCAAGGACCCCATGATCACCAGGAACCAAATTTACAGCCGAAGTCAACAGGATGAGCAGCATCTCAGGGGCTTGCACCACCTTTCCTGGTACTGCTAACCATGGGGTCACGCTTTGGAGACTGGGGCGCCTGTGCTGGGGAAGCTGGCCTGACTCTCTGGTGTAGCTTGGCATGGCCAAGGAGCTGACCTGATGCTAGTGGTTCTGCACTCCTATCACTTAGTCACCCATCTTCCAACCGGGCACTAAAACAAGCCAATGAGTTTTGTCTGGTCTCCAGATCCACATGAATATGTATCTACAAAATCTGGAATGCGCCAAGATGGGACAGGGCCCAGCGCCTGACAAAAGAAAGCTCACACGTGCTAAAAGGAACCTCGAAAGGGTCCGCAAGGTTTGCCAAGGGCGGTCTGCCACAACCGCATGCCAGAGGTGATCCGCCTCAGCAAAGCCATGGTCACCCAGGGGAGGACGGAGCTGGTGAAGCTGCTGTTTGGGACGATGAAGGTGGATTCTTCCAAGGACAGGACGAAGGTGCGGTCACTGACCCTCTGAGTCGTGGGGGTGGCAGCAGGTTCTGCAGAGTGTCTGTCTCTCTCGCAAGCCGTCCGCACTGACAGAGTTTTTCTATAATCTTGTTAATTAAAAAAGCAATAGACAAATCATAGAATCATAGAATGGGTTGGGTTGGAAGGGACCATAAAGACCCTCTAGTTCCAACCTCCCTGCCCTGGGCAGGGACACCTCCCACCAGCCCAGGCTGCTCAAAGCCCCGTCCAGCCTGGCCTTGAACACCTCCAGGGATGGGGCAGCCACAACCTCCCTGGGCGACCTGTTCCAGTGCCTCGCCACTCACAGAGTGAAAAATTTCTTCCTGATATCTAATCTAAATCTACCTTCTTCCAGTCTGAAGCCATCACCCCTGGTCCTATCACTGCATGCCCTTGTGAAAGTCCCTCCCCATCTTCCCTGCAACCCCTTTAGGGGCTGGAAGGGGCTCGAAGGTCTCTCCGGAGCCTTCCCTTCTCCAGGCTGAACACCCCCAACTCTCTCAGCCTGTCCTCACAGCAGAGGGGCTCCAGCCCTCGGAGCATCT
>VYZM01001774.1:87897-112229 GCA_013398915.1 Dromas ardeola
GGGGGGGGTCTGCCCAGCTGGGGGGGGTCTGCCCGGCTGGGGGAGAGAGCTTGGGGCGCCCCTGAGGGAGCGGCAGCCTCCACTCAGGCCCCGTCCCCCCCGCTCCATCCCTGCAGAGCTGGCCAGGATGTACAAAAACGAAGGGAACGAGTACTTCAGGGAGAAGGACTACAGGAGAGCTGTCGTCGCCTACAGCGAGGCGCTGAAAAAGAACTGCGAGGACCCCGAGCTGAACGCCGTGCTGTACGCAAACCGAGGGGCCGCTCAGTTTTACCTGGGTAAGGGGACGTGACCCCTTCTTCCTCGGACAGAGCTGGGAACGGGGCGCTCACCTGTCTGAGGGATTCCTCTCCTTTCGGTCCGTGCTCTTAGTTTGCCCTTCCTTCCTCCACTTGCCTCACAGTGATTGTAGAAACTGAGTTACAGAGTCCCCACATAAACTGTTTTGTCACCTTTGGATCTGGTTGCATTTTAAATATAAATGAAAGGTTCTGAGCAGCGTTTCTTGCGTTACAGGTAACTACCGTTCTGCTCTCAATGATGCCATCCAAGCGAAAAAGCTAAAGCCCACCCATCTCAAAGCAATCATAAGAGGTAAGAATTAATGCATGTGTTACTGCACGGAGCGCAAGGAACATCGTTTCAAAACGGCTTTGCACATGTCAGTTTTACTTATTATGCTGTTATTGTTACAAGCCCAGGAACAGACCGTTGTTGGTTTGGTTTGCTGCGTGTTTCTGTGTGTTAAATAACAGTGTTTTTAAACCTGAAATTATTGTTGAGTGAGCATTCATACTTTGTTTCAGGACAGCATTCATTTCAGGAAATTGAAACAGTTACTGTACCAGATCGCTTCTCTTATTTTGTTACTGCTGTTTCTCCCCAAAACAGAGCTCTGCTTTTTGCTTTGGCTTTTTAGTCAAGACACTGCCTTTTTGCTCGTTGCTCTTCAGCTTCTCTATCTGTCAAAGAGGCTTTGGGCCTGTTCCTGTAGAGCACGGCATAACTTTTGCTGTTTTCCACTAGTTTTTGGGTTTGGGGGTTTTTTTTCCCCCCCAGCCTTTCTCACTCCATGGAAATGGCCACTTTATTTTTCTTTATGAGACTAAAACTGAAATGTTAATTATAATGATAAAATGTTGCTTGTAACACACACTTCTAGCATCGTTCTGATGATTTCTCTGACTGGATGAGCAAATGATAAGGGAACTGCTGAAATATTTTAGATTTTCTTCTCATCTGACCTGTTGAAAGTCTGCGATTGAACATGACTCCGCAAGACTATAGCGTGTGCTGCTGCGTGCGCCTCTTGAAAGCACTAGGGCTAATGCTGTCTTTATAACCACCACTTTGTGTAGTAATTGTATTCTGACTCCAATACTAGAAACTTAAAATCTTAATCCTTCCAGGAGCTCTCTGTCACATGGAGCTAAAGAATTTCTCTGAAGCAGTAGCATGGTGTGAGGAGGGCTTGCGAATAGATTCAAAAGAGAAAAAGCTTGTGGAAATGAGAGCTAAAGCTGACAAATTAAAGGTAAATATTAAGGCAGTCCAGCGTCTACAATGCTTGTCGCCTGCGTTGTGTCAAGAAGCACTTTGGGATCCTTGGTTGAAGAGCGCTCCGTACAAGATTCTGTGTATTATATTCCCAAACAGAATGGAGTGGTGGTTCCGTGTAGTGTGTGTTGTTGAGATGTGTAGGGGAGAGACCTGGAGGGGACCCTTCTGGAGACCTGAACTGATTTCTCCACGCGTTGGCAGGGTAGGGCAGTGGTGGGCATTGACTTGCTGTGTGTGACCCTGGTGCAACCTTTTCTTACCTGTAGCGAGCCGAGGAGCGGGATGCAAGGAAAGCAAAGGTGATGGAGAAGAAAGAGCAGTGTCAAAAGGAAATTTTGCTTGCGGCAATAAAGGTGGGTCAGTGACGGGGTTTGGTTTTGTTTTAATAGCTCTCTTGTTTGTCTCTGAGAGGTTGTTCTCACATGCAGGCTTTAGAGTGCTAGAGACAAAAAATCGAGTTAAAACCATGATTCTCCTTATCTGTGTGGCTCTAGCCCCAGCTCCCACATTTCCATATTTCAGGTAACAGCTAATGCAAAATACAAACTCGGTGTTAGGAGGTAGACCAAACGTTCAAGAGAGTGCTCTGTCTGCTGAGCTGTAGCATCACACTGGCCCGATTAACCTTGCTTTCTTTGCTGCTGATGGGCTTTATTTCAGTGGAAGGGTAAAAAGATAACCATCCAGTAGGGTGGAGGAGAGAATCCATCCTGGATCCTTTCCTTCCTTGGCATCTGTTTCGTCTATGTTAAAATATTTTGGGCTGTTACGTAAAATCTGATCTCCTCTCCTGCAGTTGTCTTTCTAAAGAAAGAGTGAGCTTTCTTCAGTTTTGTGAAAGCGTGGATGTTCTCAGGAGCTGGTGCGTGTCGTTGCACCCTGAAGTTATGGTCCCAAAGAACAGGATTTCAGATGCATCCTTTTCCCCGCATTTTCTCAGGCTCTTCTCTCAGCATACAGGCTTCTCTGGATTCCCACCTCTCCTCATCTGTTCTATGAGGAGTCTGGGTGTCTGGCTGAGGTTCTGGATTCTGCTGGGAAGACCGGTCACCTGAGTCTGATACTGTAAGAAGGCTTTTGATGGCATGTTTAAGAGCTGACTTATTAATAAGAATGACACAGTTTGTCCTTTTACTGGCTGCTGATTTTTTGCTCTTGTTCTTCCCACCATAACTGTTTGGTTTTTGGTTGGGTTTGTTTTTTTCCTTCCTCCTCTCCAGGAAAGAAATATCAAGCTGGTTCTTGAGCCTTCAAATGAAGAAGAGGAAATATCGGATGGCCTGGCTGAGTTATCCATAGACGGATTCCACTCTGACAGTGCCACGGGGGCAAAGGTGCACCTAGATGCTGATGGCAATCTAAACTGGCCTGTCCTCTTTCTGTACCCCGAGCACGAGCAGACAGACTTCATTGCGGCTTTTCATGAGAACTCCAGGTAAATGCGCTGTCAGCAGCGTTCTTGCGTAAAGGAGATGTTTGAGTAGGTGAGAACAGGCAGCAAGTGAGACACTGCCATGCTAATGAAGTAGCTCCAGATTTCTAATCTCATAGCTGACCCTGCTTTTGAGTAGGAGGCTGCACTAGATGACGTCCTGACGTCCTTTCCAACCTGAATTCATAGAATCATAGAATGGTTTGGGTTGGAAAGGACCTTAAAGATCATTTAGTTCTAAGAATTATTCTATGATTTACAAATGCCGCTATAAAATATGAGGGCCAAAATCTTGACATTACGTAAATTTATAGCACAGGCAAACATGTCATATTTGGCCAGTGTGATTAAAGGGGGTTGCAGTGAAAGCTTAGACCAGTGGCCAGTAATACCTGTGACCCATCCTCATGCATGGATTTTAGAGGTTCATTAAGGTGCTGTTCCCCAGCCCTCCCAATACGGGGTCTCAGAAAGAGGGTTAAAATTAAAAATTATAAAAAGCTTCCAGAGGGGACCTCTCATAACCACCAGTGACCCCGTAGTTTTCATGAGGGCTTACAGCAGGCGTGACTGAAGCGCTGCAGACCTTTCAGACTGTAAGCAAGTGACTGACAAGGTGGGAATTCCGCTTCTCTTGATGTTATCTTCAGTTCTGATCTTGCAACGTTAAACAAACTTGGAATTTGTAACTTCTTTATTTTTTTTTTGTGGGGAGATACCTATTCCTCAGATCTACTAATAAGTTTAGGACTTAAAATTACACTGCAAGCAGATTAGTAAAGTTGTGGTTCTTATACGGTAGTGTTCACTATGCGTTTTCATGACCAATAGAAATGAAAATGGGGTCTTAGAACAAATTAGCCTCCAGCACTCCTGAAGTATGAAAATAAGCAAGCCTCTGGCACACGAGCATATTCTGAGCACTCTGATCTGATGAAGCATGGTGCTGGTGGGACCGTGTAGAAGGAAAATCGATTTTAGATGAAATGCAGGGTGTTTATTTTGACATCTTCTTCAGTGTGAAAACAAAAAGTTAAAAATAATCTGCTGTTGCACTGCTGAAGTTTGAAACCAATAGCATGAGTTACAACAGGGCCTTGGTCTCATTGGGAAAGCAAAGAGTTTGAAGGGGAGAAACTATTAGTGATCTAAACTTACTTTCAAGTCTATTGTCTAATTAGCTAATGTATTTTTACCATCAATCAAATGCAACTGTACAAATTATTGCAGCTGAACGCTTCATCTAAGCTAACCAAGTGTATTTTGGCTTTTAGGTTTATTGATCATTTAACGGTGATGTTTGCTGAGTTACCTCCTTGGGATTTAGAAAGAAAATACCTTCCCAGCAATATTGAGGTGAGAAGTTTGACTTTCCTTCTATTTCAAGGTTGTCGTGTTGTGATTTGGTTTTCCTGGAGTGCGATGGAGCAGCTTTGAGTGTATGGAAGCAATGGCATCGTTACCTGTTTGCCGTACATGGATGTGAAATAAGGATTTGGAGAGCTATGTTCGTTTATTAACACAAACATTTTCCCGGTGTGCTGACATGGACACAGAATTCATTAATGAAAATGAAAGTTCTTTTTTCTTCCACTTACGTTGTATTTGATAGAAGGTATTTATAGATATTGCTTAGATTCTCATCTTTGTAATGATAATTAAGATTTAGGCCATCAAGCCGGTAGGCTGCTGGTTTTTTAACCGCATTGTTGTGAAGTTGCTCAATACAAATGAGGAAATATTTAATAAATTTTAAAAAGGGTTATTTTCAGATCTAACTGTCGAACTGGTGGTGCTTAAACACTTAATCCCATCAAGGCAGTATATGTCTATGAAGGCTTTAGCACATCCGAGGTGCGAGTTGGTTGTGGCTATGGCAGGTTTTGAGATTTTTTCAGAAATTGTACATAGAAGGATACAGATGTTTGTTTTTCATTTCCCACTTCAGTGTCACATGTGCCAGCCCTTCGTGCAGTGAGCAGACAGGTCCAAAAGGACAGTGGCCGTGTACTTTACCAGGTTAAATACTGGGATTGTAGCTCTGTGTACAGTCTAAGGCACAGTTGCTGGATTCGAGTCTTTTAAATCTACTCTGTTTTATTAAAATACCTTTAAACCTACTCAGTTTAGCTCATACCATTGCTGCATGTCACCTGTTAAAAAGCAGCCTGTCGATTTTGATTACTTCTCTGTAAAGCACGGGAACAGCCAGTGTATCTTGCCTTCGTGCTGCCACTGCTATTAGAAGCTGAGCTGGTTTATACAGGGAAGACTTGGAATTTACACAAAACAATTTCTATGTTCCTGAAGTTAGCGTCTGACACAGTTAGTTCCAGCTACAGAAGTTTGATAAATATCTAGTCGATATATGGTGTGCTGTTACTGGACTTTTAACAGCTTAGTAGTTTGCCTTCATGTATCTGAAGTGTTTAATAACCTTCCCAAATTTTTTTTCAGCTCTATTTTGAAGACGAAGGAAGAGCAGAAATGTACAAGCTGAACCCGGAACACACGTTGCTGCAAGTGCTGCAGCACCAAAGGTGAGGCCGTACCAGTTCATGTCCAGAGAGAGCACAAAGGCAAAAAGCATGAGCGTTGGGCTTTAAGTGCAGTTTGCTCTCTGATTTAATAGTCCTAACTCTTGGACTTTAATTGTCCTAACTCTTCTCTGATTTAATAGTCCTAACTCTTGAAGGGGTAAAGCAGTGGGACTGCATGGATTTTGTGTCTGGCTTTAGCGACTTACATAATTCCCCCCCTCCCAAAAAAAAATTAATGACTTTTTCCAGGACTGGATGGAGCTGGGAAGGGGAGTTGGGCTACACACCACAAGCAGCAGCACAAAAGGGCTGTTTCAGATCCCACCTACGCAGTGCTACTCTAAAAAAAAAAAAGGAAAAAGCAGCAGCATATAAAGAGAGCATGTTGAAGGTTAACAATGCTCTCACTGTTAATGATGCTGCGTGAGCAGCCCCCAGCACAGCACGCAGCACAGTTTTGCTCTGAAACTGACTTTAAAGTGTTGTGCAGTTATTTAGAGGGAAGAATTTGCTGTTTGTGAAGCCAAAAAGTTACTGTAAAGCCCGTGCTGTTAACTCGCATCGTCTTGTAGCTGGCTGGAGAAAGCCTGCTGCCCGGCGCTGGGGGCTTGGTCTGTCACCGCGGGAGCAGAGTTCTAGGTCCACTGCTGCGGGCTGTGTCTGAACTGACACTCCATAAAACTCAGCAGCGTGTGTAAACCCTCAGATTTCAGGCTGTAAGGGCAGTTGAAAAAGAAACCTCCTTCCAGAGGCAGAATAACAGCTCTTTTAATTAGAAGTAGCTATTGGGAGAAGAGTTGATTCATAAAACACTCCTCCTCAGATGTGTGTAGCCCTGGCTACGAAAGGCTCTGCTAATCAGCAAAAAAGCTTGTCATTGGCCTTGGGGAGGTCAGTCTTTATCGAGCTGGGCAGAAGTCACTCACCTCGCACGCCGCTTGGCCAGCCACAAGGAAGCCAAAGGACTCATTTTAATCTTTGCAGGTATTTTGTAAAGGCTGGCACTCCAACAGTTTTGGCATTTGTAAAGCATTCTCCGTTCTCTAAGAAGTACTTCTCTGGCAAGAAGGTGCGTCGACTATGACGGGCAAGAATGAAACGAGGAATCCTGTGCAAGAGGCTGCTGCTTGTTATCCCAGCTACAGGCTGCAAACTCCTGCTTGAACAAAAACACCTTGCACGCTTCAGGGGGAAAAATAATCTTGGCACACAGGGAAACTTCCAGGAAAGCAGCACGGGAGAATGAAGGGCTTACAAGAGGGGATTATTTGTTTAATAAGAAACCCAGCTGGTTCGCAGAAGGTCTCCTCGGTGATAGGCGGCATGCGGTTTTGAAATAAACCTGAAGCAGTGCCAAACGCTGGCTGCAGTTGAAGCCGCAGCAGCAGCTGGGAAAGTACGTACTTACCTGTGAAAAATCACTGATTTCCTTGGAGGTGGGCTGTCGTTGCTGGAGTTTCACAGCAGCGGTCTGGGGCGATACCCGCCTGCTGCAGCGGGACGGATGCAGTCAGATTCCTGCCTGGGATTAAGCGGCTGCTGCTTTTTCGCCGCTTGGCTCTGCTGCTGGCCAGGGTAAAGCAGAGCTCTTCGTTGGGAGCGGTGTGTTACTGACCCTTTTGCTACCTTACTGACTGTCCCATAGAGCCCGGAAATAAACATGTCTATTTTAAGTAAGACTGACTTCTGCCTAATAAATGAGACAATAATTCTTCTCACCTCGTTAAATACTCCAAGAGAATGACAAACAGTAATTCTAAACCCAAACGTAACAACCTTATCCCTTATGCTAAATGGTAAAGCCAACGTGCAGGGTCTTCTGCGCTTCTGTGTTACCTTTCAGCATTTAATTAAAAGTAATTCTAAATCTCTCATTTCTTTCTCTTCTGCAGTGTCTCTCTGATTGCAGAAATACACTGCAGTTTTAGGCACACCTGGTGCACGGGGCATTAAAAAGCTGCTCAGCCATAAACACTCCTGCTCAGATTATGCAGGATTTTTCACGCTCCGGAGCTGGATTCAGACAGCCCTAAAGAACGCGTTTCCATTTCGCTATTCCTAAATTTCTGCACCATGCACAAATACAGTTAAGAGTATCTCCGTCTGAGGATGCTGAAATTTAATCTCCAGAGCTGGGGGTTAGTTTACAAGGCAGCAGGACGGCTCCCTTTTCCCAGAGCGTTGGTTTTGGCCGGCCAGCCCCGGCTCTCACAGGGCAGAGAGTCGGGCAGCCAAGTAGTATAAGCTCAGGCCGTTGCAGGCGATGCAGCAGAGGTTGCAGAGGGAGGACAGAGCGTGGTAGAGGGAGAACTGCCGGGACAGCTGCCTGTAGCTGGGGTTGGTGGCACGCAGCTCCCTGCAGGACTTGCTGGTCGACAGCCCGACCTCCTGGCCGAGGCCATGGCTGCGCTCGATGAGGTGCATGTCTGCCACGATGTCGGAGGTGACCGGCCCGAACCACTGTGTGTTCAGCACAGAAGCAGCGACGCAAACGAAGAAGACGATGATCTGCAAGGGAGCAACGCCCGCCCGTGAACATCTCACACATGAGGTGGATTAAATTCCTCCCCCAGCCACTCTAACACACGAGGCTCGCTGCGAGCTGGATGCTAACCGGCTTCTTTTAACCAGAGCCATGTGTGCACCTCGTCTTCGTTTGCAAACCAACCTCAGTGGAGCGGAGCGGGACCCCGTGGAGGAAGGAATTTGGGCTAGGGCCAGCTCACGTTTTAAAGCGGGAGGCTACCTGGGTAGTTTGTTCGTCGCTGAGCAGCTCGCTGGGGTGGTACATGGCAAATAGAGTCAGGTTGAGGAAGGCACAAGCGGAGCCGATGTGGAAGTAGTAGGGGAAGAGCTGGCGCTGGATGAAGCCGTAAGTGTGGCGAGGGAGGTGCCTGCCCATCACGAACCCTGCAAGGGGGGAGAGCGGGTAGGTCCTGGGGTAAAGCCCCCTCCCCTGGGCAGGGAGCCACGGCGGTGTGCACGGACCACAACCTACCTGCCACGAAGGTCACCCAGATCTGCATTCCCCAGCAGGTGGAGAGGAAAACCAGGTGCAGCAGTTTGATGGTGTTGGAGGGCTCTGCATCCGTCGGCATGGTGTCCTGGCCGGGTACGGGTCCCTCCATGTCAGCCAAACCGCCCCCAAATTCGATGCTGTTACTGCCGTCACCTTGCTGGGTGCAGCAAACACAGTTAAGCTTCACAGCCCCGCTTATTTGGGAAGAGGTTTGGCGCTGGCACAGCCCCTTCCCAGCCCCGCCACCACCCACCCGACAGGGCTGCCAACCTGGCGCTCAGACCCCTTGTATCTTAGGGGCCGGGCACTGCGTCAGCACCTGGTAACCGGCCCTGTCGTGTGGACTTTCGGCAAAGTCCAGACAAAGCCCCAGGTGACCCCTGGCAGCAGGAACGAGCAGAAAGTCAATAAAAAGGGGAAAAGGAAAAGCCCTCACAGATACGCCTGCCCACGCTGCGGCCATCCCTCTTGGCGCAGGGAGAAGTCCCCCTGTCTAAAAACAGCACGAGTTTTTGCACGCTTTAACCAAGAAGCCTGGGGGCTCGAAGAAGCCGGGCTGGCTCCCGGGGTCACCCCGCTGCCCCGGACCCCACGCTGGCACAAACACGAGAGCGCGGCCGGCGGCGGGGAGAGGGAGGCTTTGAAGGAGCTGCCTGCTCCGCTACAAGGAGCGCTTTGGAAATTAATTAAAACAAAGCTTCTGGGAGCAGCCCATCGATTCTGCCACCTGCTTTATTCCTCCTCCTCCTCCCCTCGGCCAGCCGCCTCAGGGCATGAATTGCAGCAGGGACAGCCTTGAGAGAGGCGCTGCCATCTAATTACATCCCACTCCCCCTGCAAAATAGATAAACATACACTGTGTTTTTATATATCAATTCCAATGTGTTTATTTAGGCGTCTATAAAATCAGGTCCTGGAAACCTTCTCGTGATGGTAGCATCACCTACTGGAGAAGGCGCTCAGGTCCCACCTGGAGTGCTCGTAAATCCCCAGAAATCTTCACGTCCTTTTCTTTGCCACAAGCTTCTTGGCATTTCTGGGATGCTTCCCCACTCCATCCTCCGGCTTCCCTGATGGCTTCCCGGGCAAGGCGGCCGTGGTCCTTTGGTGGGGCTTTGTTCCCTGTGTTCACCCTGTGCAGGACGGCAGTGGTGGGCGCCACGGAGCCCTCCCGCTCCCAGGGTTCCGGACCTGCCATTCCAAATCGTTTGCCTCCGTGCAGGAATTGGCAGCCCAGAGCAGCAGCAAAGCAGCTGGGTTTCCATGCAAAGAAGCGGCAGCCGGGAGGGTTGTTCGGAGCAGGGGGTAATACCCTGCAGGGATTTCTTTTTTTTAAGGGAAAAATAGCGATTGATTGCTAAATTGGCCCTAGAGTGATGCGTTTGGTAGTGAGGGCAAATAGGGGGATCTGGGAAAGGCTGGGAAGAGGAGGCTGCTCCCAACAGGCTCCAAGGCACCCACCAGCGGGTCCCTCCTCTCCTGGGAGCTGGCTGTGGGATGAGCAAGTTGGAGATGGGTGCTCCAGGGATGCTCCAAGCTGCCCGGTCCTGCTGCCCACCGCTCTCTCCCCCATCATTCCCTCCAGCAGAAGATGCTGCAGGGCTACAATTATTTTTTTTCCCCCCCTACCTGCACATGAACCACAAGATGCTTCCCACCATTGCAGCTCTCTGTCGTGCTCCCGTCTATTTCCCGCTGCTCCCAAATCGCTCCCGCTCCGTCACCCCGCACCCCCAGGGACCCAGCCAGGCCGGGACGAGGGATGACCGTGGCCTCACCGTGGGAAAAAGCACAATACTTCAGGATAAGGAGAGGTCAGTTAAAGTTTAATGTTCAGGCGAATACATCATTCCCTCCACTTAATCAGGCAGCAGCAATTCTAACGATAAGTAGAAAGGATGGCTCGCATCCCGGTGATAAAAAGGCAGGATTGCTCCCGAGTTTCGGGAGATAAGAGGGCTCTGTAAAAATTGAACGTTTCGTACCATGTGCAGCTTGAGACGGCTTTATCTTGTGGCGATAGCGCAGCAGGGGGAGGTCGGGGCAGCCCCATGCCAGGCCTGGCACGGGGATGTTTATGATGGGAGATAGGAGCTTGTGGCCGCAGCCGGCTCCAGAGGTGGGAGCCACCGGCCGGCACCCACCGGAGAGAGGCCGGCGGCCCCTTCTGCTTATAAACCGGGTGGGGAGTTTGGGTGGCAAAAGCGCCTGTCTAGGGCCTGGGTGTTGCAGAGAGGGAGAAAACACCCTGGAAAAAGACCTTGTGCACATTACTGGTGCCCCACGGTCTCGTCTTACCCCGCGCGCGGCATCACCGTCGCTTGCTCATGGACAAGCTCTGCAAAAATGCCGGCTCGGGGCTGAGCGCAGGGGCTCTGCCAGCAAAGGCAAGGGCACGGCTGCCGCGCGTTAAACCTGCTGGGCCCGCAGCTCTGCGTGCCCGAGGGCTGCCAGGGCTGGCTCCCTTCCCGGCCGGCAGCAAGCTTGTCAGAAACCTCAATGCCACCGAAAAACTCTGGCCATGTGGGCCAGGAAAGCCTTGGCGGGGGCTCTCAGCTGGGCTGTGGCCGAGGACAGGGGTCCCCCGGGGTGTGACTGATGAACAGCACTCCCACCGTCACTCGTGCTGCGTTTCGGTGGCTTTCTGGAGAAGCTGGATGGCAGCAAGGTCTTGGCAATGGTCCTACCCCCATCCTGCGCTGCTGGGGACATCGAGGAAACAGCTCCGTGCTGTCAACAGGGCAGCTCTGGGGGGAAGCGCCCCTGGGGGCACTCAGGTCATTAGCGGTCGGGGCAATTAGGGATGGGTATCGAAGCCTTTGGGGCTCTGGGTTTCACACCTTCTCCCCATGTCCTCGGCAGCCTTGCTCAGACTTCGGGAAACAAGCTTTGAGTTTGTCTTTTTTTCCCGCTTTTCCAGTGCCCCCGAGGCAGTTCGGGGTTTACGGCTCAAGGTGTTGGTGCACCCAGGGGTCGGGGCCGAGGGACCCCCACCCCACACTCACCAGCCGGGCACAGCAAACCCCCGCAGCAGACACTCACCTAAAGTACATAGAGATATTTTTTTTCCTTTTAATGCACTTTTATTGCCTCTCCTTCCACAGCCCCGTGGAGTGGGACGTCAGCCCGCCGGGAGCAGGGGCTGTTTGCCAGTTGTGCCCGGGAAGAGGAGCAGCACCCGCCGGCCGTGGTGGGAGCGGGATGCTCCACCGGCCCCCCCCTGCCCCAGGGAGGGGTTCGGCACCCTCCCCACATCACTGCCCCCTTCCCCCTTTGCTGCCTCGCAGGGAACCAGTTTCCCCCACAAAGAAATAGTGTAAAAAAGAAAAAAAAAAAAAATCTGTTTTAGGAAGACTTTGAATCGTATAAAGGTTCAAGTAGCATTAAGTGAACTAGAAAACCAAGTCCTGTACATCAGCTTACAAAATTTCTAAATAAAAAAGAAAAGGAAGAAGAAAAGACATGACACGTCAGTGCAAAGGGCGAGGCGATGCAGTGATGTCCCTTCACCCCAGCACCCGGCACCTCGCTCAGGCCGGAGCCCCCGGGGAGGCAGGGCCTGGGCACCACCATCCCATGTCCCCCTTCCAGCACCAGGGTGCCCCTTGTCTGTCCGGCCGTCTGTCTGTCCATCGGTCAGCGGGGGCACGGTGGCTCTAAAGGTCCTGCAGCCGCATGATCAGGTCCTCCTTGTTCTTCAGCAGGAACTTCTCGCAGGCTTCGAAGGTGGCGCAGAAGTTGGAGGACAGTCCCGCCACGTTGGTGGTGACGTAGTTGAGGTACCCCGGCGTAGCCTGGTTGTAGTAAGCCACCTGCGAGGCACGGGAGACGGTGAGTAGGGGTATGTGGGGATGGGGGAGCCCCCCCGATGGGGTGCGGGTAGCACGGCCCCGCGGCACGGCCGCAGCATCCCACCTTGCTCATCTCCTCCGATTCCGGCCAGATGCAGAAACCGGAGCAGAGCGTCTCCCCCCGCGTGAAGCTGGCGCTGGCGGGGTGGGTGGGCAGCGTCACCGACCGAAAGGCCACCACGTAGGGGTCCCTGGGGAGGGGAGAGCCCGGTGAGCCGGCGCAGCCCGGCCGGCGGGGAGCAGGGGCTCGGGGACAGGGACAGGGATGGTTACCCTTTGCTGCAGGGCTTCCGTCGGGATGCCAGGATGACAAAGTCCTGCGGCTTGTTCTCATGGCTGAGCGTCTGGCTCACCACGTGGTAGATCATGTCATCGTCGTCTACTTGCTGGACGAGCTCAGCGCTCCTGCGAGGTGGGAGGCGACCAGTCAGAGAAACCCCGCTGTGGCCCCCAAATCTGGGGGCTTACACATTTACAGCCTGCTGCCATACCCAAAATCTTTTGGGGGACCCAAAATAGATGTTTTCTGCAGCACCCATCAGCCCAGGCAAAGCCGGGACAGGGACACGTGGTGAAAGGTGTCTAGGAGCGATCGTGGCTCCAGGGCAACACAATTGCTCCCAGGAAAGCCCAAAGGCATGTTCCTCCACAAAATTTAAGGATGTGGGTTTTGGCAGGGGCCGGGTGCCCCCGGGGAGCCCCCCAGCACTCACGCGAAGTGTCTGTCCCACTCCTGCCGGCGCCGCAGGTCGGAGAGCAGGGAGAAGGCTTGGCTGGCGGCGATGTGGACCGACATCTCGATGCGGAAGGAGAGGAACTTGTCCTCCTCCAGCGTGTACATCCGCACCTCGGGGAGCACAGGGCAGGGGCTGGGACGCGTTCACCACCGCCAAGCCCCCGAGTTGCCCCCGCTTTGGGGGCGAGAAGCAGCGCCGGGGGACGGGGCAGGGTTTAGTACCTTTTTCTTTTCTCTGGCGAGCGCCCAGTTCGCTTTGGCTACCAGCGTCTTCAGCGCTGAGACGTTGTTGTAGCTCAGATAAACCTGGGGCAGGAGCAGCGTGTCAGGGGCAGGCCGGGGGGGGCAGGAGGCAGTGACTCCCTACCTTGGGAGCATCCTACCTTGTTGCTTTGGTCCCAGGGCACAGAGAGCGGCACCTCCGTCTGTTTGCAGGAGACGACGTATTTCCTGCAGGAAAGGGACAGTTTCCCTTAGGGTGGGACACAAAACCACCCACAGATTGTCCCTCTACCCCAGTGCCGAGCCCCCCCCCTGCTCCATCCTCCATCCCTGCATCCCACTTGCTTTTCCCGCTTACCGGTCCAGCCGAATTTTTTTCCTAGCGCTGGCTTCTCTGTACCTCCTCTCTCCTTCCTGATAAATGGGAGAAGCACATTGGGTTAATAGAAAATGAGGGGGGGGGAACCCCAGATATCTTTTTGGGAGGGGGCAAAACGTTCAGCAGTGACAAAGCCCCTGCGCTCGCTGGCTGCGGGCCCGGCTGCGCTGGCAGCGGTGGTTAGTGATTAGCCGTGAGCCATTCCGGCATCGCCGCCGCTCGCTGGGATCACACAACGGGCACCGGCACATTAGGGAAGAGCCCTTGCTGCGGCTGCAGAGCTGCAAACAGCCGCTGAAACACAAACTGCGTCCCCTGCCACGTGCAAACCTCTCTTCTTCAGAAACAAAAAAAAACCCCAAAAGCGGCTTATTTCAAAGAAAGCAATAGCTCAGCGCTTTAAAGCAGGCGGAGAAGCAGTTTCAGGGAGCCCGGCTCCGGCCATGAGATGCTCTCCCAAGGGTGGGAGAAGAGGCTAAGTTTTAAGGCACCAAATAATTTGGGTGCGTGGGCACGGATCAGCCATGGGGAAGGTGATGCCATCGCTTGCTCATGCTACGAAATGCCCCGAGTCAGATTTTTTTCTTAAATCTGTCTTTCGCGACAGATTTTTCTTAAATATTCGGATCCGAGCAAATTACGGATCAGGGTGCTTTGAAAGGTGAAAACAACCCAAGAGGTTTTCATTCTTTCCCCTAAATTATAGAAAAGGTGAGCTCAAACTTGCAGGCAATATTCTGTTAAGCCTTGCATGGCTAATACGTCTCCCTCTCTGCCTGGGCAAGCGGTTTATTTTATTATTAGCTATACCGAGCAATCAGTTTCCTTCACACTTGCTACCGAGCGATTTGATTTCTATCATCATCAAACTGCATTTGTTTTGCCGTGAAGCCGAGAGCCTTTCAGGGCTCAGCGGGGATTCCCGGGGGCCACCGCGGCAGGGAGAAGCCAGCCCTGCCCGTCCTTACCCCCGGCTCGGGTGCCACCATGGGCAGGGTGCGGGGCCGGCCCTCCTGGTCCAGCACCACGAAGGTCATGAAGGCGCTGTTGATGTGCCTTCGGCTGACGGACATCTCCTGGCCGTACGCCTCGGCGCAGACCCCCACCTCCATGCTGGGCAGGGGGGCAGAGAAGAAGGGGTGAGGGTGCGGAGAGCCACCGGGAGGGCGGGATGGGGACCCCCCCCACTGCCGGCACCCACCTGTTTTTGAAGGCGTTGTTGACAATGGCTTTGAGCACCAGGCGGTCCCCGACTTGCGATGGTCCCCGAAAGTGGAACATCTCGATGGCCCGCAGCGTGGGGTGGGCATGGCACAGCCGGCTGCGGGGGGCAGGTGTCACCCCCCGGCCATGGCACCCTGGCAGCCCCGCACACCCTCCCTGTCCCAGCCAGAGCCGAGGAGACCCCAAAAAATGTCACCCCTGAATTTCAATCACCAAAACCAGCCATGAGAGGAACAATAAGTAGAGTGTGGTGAGTGTGAACCCTTCCTTGGGTCCTCCAGCGCCATTCACCCACGGAACTCCCTGTACAGCATCGCCCAAGGGTGATGTGCTGGGGACCATCCCGTTGGAGGTTCCCTACAACCCAACCTGGCTGGACACTGCCCTGGCTGTGTGTCCCCTCCAGGCATGCCATTCCCCCCTGACAAATCCCCGTCTGGTCACCTGGCTGCGATGGTGGCCACATTCTCCATCCAGGCCATGATCTGCCCACCGAAGGTGTTGCCCTGATGGTTGGCGTGTGGGGGCAACACCAGCTCCACGCTCTCCACCCGCGTCTTCTCCGCTGGCACGACCACGCTGCCATCCCGCGTCTCCAGCTCTGGCATGGGGGGAGAACGGGATTCAGCATGCCGGCCGGCCGGTGGGACCCACAAACCCCCACCTCCTCTCCCCATGGCCTCCCTCCCACTGCATCAACCCCCCCCTCCCAGTTTGGGGGTGCTGAATGGTGGGGTTGACACCCCCCTCCACAGCCAGGGCATCCCCAAACTACCCTTAACCCCCACACACACATCCTGCCAAGGAAGGATGCTGTCACCGGTGGGTGTCAGGGCTATTTTGGGGCTGGAAGCCCCGGCTGTGGAACACCGTACCAGTCTCACGGGGGCTGCGGATGAGGAGGTCCTTGAGGGTGTCCTTGTGGACCAGCCGCATGCGGCGGCGCTCGGCGGCGATGCTGTACTCTATCTTCTCCTCCTCCGTCTGTGGGGTCAGCGGCTTCAGCTTCACCTGCAAAGGGGGAACACGGGCAGGGTGAAGTCCTGCTGCCAGGGAAGGCAGGGCTCCTTCGGGCACCGGCATGCGCTCCTATAGCACCGTATGTCCCACCGTACGTGTGTCGGAGCCAGCCGCGCTCCTCCTGGGGTATATTACAGCTGCTCATGGAGGGGCCAGAGGGCAAATGGCTCCTTCAGCTGGATAGGGATCCCCTGGGAGGTGTCATACAGCAGGGACGGGCACTGATGCTAAGGAGCCACCCAGCAGTGCTGGCAGGGAGGGATGCCCCTGCCCTCCCCGGGCACAGAGGAGGGGACGGCAGCAGCGGGTGGTTGCCCTTTGTGCCCAGAGCAAGCCGAAAGCCCCAGCACCCCACCGCGCACCCCACACGCACAGGATAAGGGAGCACCGACCCCATCGTGTGCATGTAGCCACGAAGCGATGGCACATGCCATGATGGAAAGCCCAGCCCAGCCCTCCCCAGAGAGGCCGTTTCCTGGCTGCCTCTGCGCGGGGGCCGACCGAGCCCCCGCAGCCGCCGGCCGCCGCTCACCTTGCTGCCGGAGGGTCCCTGCGCCACGAAGGTGGCATACGCCTTGCAGATGCTGCAGTGCTTCCCGCTGCACAGGTCCTCGTAGCTCACCTGGATGCCCACCTGGGAGAGGGCAGAGCACCCCTGAGAGTCAGCTCCGCTCCCCGGGGACCCGCATCCCACCAAGCATGGCAGGAGGGGACCGACACGGGGTATCAAACCTGGGAATCGCGGGAGGGCTTGGGTGTTTTGCATTTGGTGGTGGTGAACGGGCACGCATGGCTGGTGGGGACGGGCACACACCCAAGGGGGACAGGGGCTGGGGTGAAGGTGGGGGGCAGCAGACCAACCTCCATGCTGGAGTTAAAGGCTCGGTTCACTTTGGCTTTGATGTTGACAACTTGCCCCACGCTGAAAAACAGGAAGAGGAGAAAGCGCACAGGGATTAGCAGGGGACAACAGCCCGTGGTTATCCCCCACACGTGCCAGCACCAAGCATCTCCGCAGTGAGGTGGCTCATCGCCCACAGCGGTGGTGGGACAGTGGGGACATGCCAGGATAGCCAGCAGGACATGGGGACAGACACCCCCAAGTCGTGGGAGCCCGTGGATGTCCAGCCCGGCGGTTAGATGTCACCCCAGAGCAGCTGCGTGCGAACGGGTCCCAGGTCTGGCGGGGGGGAGGTGGTGCAGAGGTGCCCGATGTTTGCTTGGCACCCCCCCGCCATGCGGGCATGCACGCTCCTGCCAGAGCAAACGGCTTCTCCAGCCTCGCGTGAGCTGTCCTGCACAACGGGGGCACCCATGGGGTCTCCCCATGGGCCCTCCATCGGTGGCAGCAGCAGCCCCAAAGCTTCAGGCACCTTGACTGCTCCCGTCCCTTCTCCTCTCCAGTGCCTCCCTGCGACAGACGCCTTGGGATACTGGGAGATGGCAGGAGGCAGGATCCGGCCAGGGGCACTTCACACCATCTCTCACATGAAACATCTGCTGGCAGCAAACTGCTGCTCGCAGAGGCTAGGAGCTCTCCTCTGCGCCTTCAGTAGGCTTCAGAGTAAACACGCAGACAGCTTCAGCTCTGCGGCCTGACCTGATCCAGACTGGTACCGACCAAATGAGCAAACGCAGCTTATTGGTGACACCGACAGCAAACAGAGTCTTTACCAAATGCGTTATTAAATCAGGAATGTTTCTCACCCCCTAAAAGAGACCAATGCTAGAAAACTCAGTGGAAAAATAAACCCTAGGACCGCTACTGCAGCTTTGCACCATAGAGGGCTCATAATTAGAAGTGAGGAAGAGTCAGCATGTGCTTCAGCACCGTAACTCCCCCCTCGCCCCCACGCACGACTTCTAGCTCCAAACATCCATCATCATCTCTGCTACTCCACACGCTCTGCACGTTGGCTCTGGCTGGAGCAGGGAGGGTGCGAGGCTGGGACGGTGCCTCCGGCCATCCTCTGGCACGGACCCCGTGCCCAGCAGCCACCCTGTGCCCACTGCGGCATGCCAAAACGTTAGCGGGGTTATGGGCAGCCTGCGTGCACCTCCCGGGCCGTGCCGCGTCAGTGGGGTTAATGCTCCCAACTCACGGCAGCGCTGCGTTAGGCCGTCTGCTCTAGGGCTGCAAACGTCCGTACCAGACACCGCTCTTCCCGTCCCGCTGCCCAGGAGGGTTTATATACGGCTGGCTGGTGCGAAAAGAAAAAGCAAGATGGGGGGAGAGGGTTAGAGATGAAGGAAGCAGTAGGATTGCAAAGCTGGAGCATGGATGCTCCGGATGGGTTTGCAGCGAGGGGCGTGCAAGGGCAGGCACATTGGCAGCCCCAGCTGTCTATATTGCATCCCAAAAAATGCTTTATCCTCTCTCTCCGTACCTTACGGCACAAGCTGGTGCCATAAAAGCCACGTGAACCCACGTGCAACCCTCCCAGGAGGCCGCACTCCCATGCGGTAGGGCTGAGGGATGGGGAGCATCCGACACAACCACCACCCTAAGCTCTTCCCACGGCTCTGAGGGGAAACCCTGCCAGGCCCCACGCGCAGAGCATTCAGCCGGACCACAGCAAGCGGGAGCTGAGCCGGGAGCAGCACAAATTCCCTGACCCCTTGGAGCGGTGCCCGGCTCGCCCCCGAGGAGGGGCGAATGCTTTGCAGGACTTGATTTAATACTCTGGAGCATGGCTCAGGTCCATCCTCCCACTCCCGAAACCCACAGGGAAAAAACTTCCCAGGCAAAGATCTCCTGGGAGCCGGAGCTGCGCGATGCCGGGCACGGCACCCACTGAGCCTGCTCGGTGCAGGGCATCGACGCCGGCAGTGCCACCCCTTGGGCACCGCAGCCTCTGGCAGCGGCTCGCAGACCCACCAGCACCACGACATCGATGTGAGATGGAGACAGTGGGAGTTTAGCATTTCCTGGATGATCACTATAGTTTAGATTAGTGATGGTTTTTGTCAGAGTTAGATTGATGGTTGGACTAGATGATCTGAAAGGTCCTTCCAACCTGGGCAATTCTATGATTCTATGGTGAGACCCAAGAGCAATTTGGGCTTCCCGGCACCAAACGCATCAGCCGACAGCCTGGGACCCCAGCGCCAGCCCTGGGTGCCCGCACTGGTCTCTGTCCTCAGCTGGCAGACAGGTGTCCCCGGGGCAGATGTGTCCCTTCCGTGGTGGTGAGCTGCCAGGCAACATGAATCCCATACGGCACGGCTTGTTTGGCCAGGCCAGCCTTTGGCCAGCAGGTCCCCAGGGGACGGGGGTGTCAAAAACCCCACAGCACAAGGGCACCTTCGTAGGTGCACCGAAACCCTGTGCCAAACGCCCATCGAGCCCCCTGAGATGGCACCCGGGAGGTGAGCGGATGGGTGTCCCCCTGCACGGGGGACCTGGGGGTTCTGAGAGCTGGGTAAAGGTGGGCGGCAGCAGCTGGGCTCACCGTGGGTGGCAGGGCAGGAGACCACCATGGACACGTAAGACCTACGCCTGGTGGCAATGGTCTCGATACCGGGAGCGGCGGCGGATGAGGATGGACCCCTGGGAGGGTGGGTGTCCCCTCTGTACCGCAACACCCCCAGGTCAGGAGAAACCTTGTCCCTGGGGGCCGTGTCCATGGGGGTGGGCACCTCTGCGGGGGCAGCACCCAGGGGTTGCCAGGACCAGCTGGGGAGGGGATTTTGGCCGGGGGAAGCTCAGCCTGGTGCATCTCACAAAGGGATGTGCAGGGAGGTCCCACTGTCCCCGGCACCCAGGGGGTGGGTGAGCCCCACCTCATGCCAGCCACCCACACAGCCGCCACAGAGGCACGGATTTGCAAGATTTAAGTTTTCCAGAGCACAAAGTCAGAGTTGTTTCTTGAACAAAGCCAGGGAGGAGCTGGGGTCGGGGGAAATACCGGGAAGCCAACCCAGCAGGAGCTCCCCGGGCGACCAGACAGCAGATAAATCAGAGCAGACAGTTGGTCTGCAGCCCTGCGGCGGAGACGGGGCCTCAATCCCTGGCTGCCCTGTGAGCTTGGCATCGCCACCGCATCTCCTCCCCTCCCAAACACGCTGCTCCCTGTCCCGGATCCAGCCCCACCGTCCACATTGCACCCAGCAGACAGGAAAAAACCATCCATCCCCGCGCATGCCCCGCTGGAGAGCCGAGTATTTACCTAATGGTGTGCTCAAAATAGATATCATCCATGGAAGCCGTGACGCATGGGCAGCCGGCGTGTCTCTCGGCTGGAAAAGGAGAAACAAACTGCATCAGCTACCTGCGGCAACCCGCCGAGCGTGCCAGGGACACGCACGCTCCTCCGCCCTCCTCTGTCCCCCAGGCTGGCCATGATGGTGACACCCTGGCTGGCGTCCCTTTCCCTGCCCGTGACCGCCCGCCGCGTTCGCAGGGGCCGAGAGCGGAGTTTGGGGTTTCTCCACCCTGTATCAGCGTGGGTTTGCAGATGTTTTAGGGGTTTGGAGGGTGTGTTGTAGCCCGGGGGGGACGCTGCCCTGCTGTTTGCCTTCCCTCCACGCTTCCAGCCACTGCGGGGATGCAGAGGCAGCCGATACCATCTCCCCCTACACAGCAAATATTGTAAAGCCGTCTTGCCATTCCGCCTTTCCCTTGGGACTCTGGGAACTTCAAACTGCACAATTGCACCGGGAACCTCCTCAAACTGCAGAATTGTACCCGTTTTCCTGCCATAACCTCCCCGTGCTTGGCGAGCTCCATCGCTCCTTGCTGAGCAGAGGGAACTCAGCCCCGTCTGTCCAACAGATCTCTCCGGACACTGCTGGGATGTCAGGGACGTCAGCAGCCCGGTGACCAGGGCAGCAGGCGAGGAAAAGGGCAGCGTTTGGGAAGAAGCAGGCATCGATTTTGATCTGTGCCCGAGCAAGCGTGCGTGCTGCCGCGCACGTCTCCTCCCCTTCTCCTCCCGCTCTCTAATTACTCAGCAAAATGGCATGACGCGGGTCCTCAGCTGGCATCAGCTCCCAGGGACGGCGCTGGACCGCCGGGCACGCCGCCGATGAGCCGGCTCATGGGGACACCATCATGTCCCTTCCCTCCCGACGCGGCGGGATGATGGCTCCGGTGGGAGAGGACAGCTTACCGGAGAGGCAGGCGGCCGTGTCGATCCACTTGAGCAGTTGGCCGGTGCTGAGCTCGCCGCGGTGGTTAGTGTGGCAGGGCAGCACCAGCTGGCTCATCTGCACCTCCGTGGGGTTGCGGGGGGGCGAGGGGCTCGCCATGGCCCCCGGTGCCTCCTCCCGCTCCCCTGGATCCCGGGCACGCGGCGGAGAGGTCGAGCCCTGTGGGGACGAGAGCTCCATTTTACCCAAACGGGAGGAAAAACCCCCAAGAAAATGGTGACCCATGCAGCCCCCTCCCCAGACAGAGCCAGCGGGACCCCCCCCCGGCCCTTCACAGCCCCAGCCACCACCAAAACCCACCCAGCCCTTCCCAAAGATGTGATGCCCGCAGCCAGAAGGAAAAAAAAAATTCCCTCTAAAACAAACTCCATGGGTGATCACCGCAGGTTTCCAGGCCATTTTTCACCCCTCCCCGCTGCTTCCTCCCGAAAACCGTGCAAAAACCCCTCCCAAAGTCAATCAGTTCTCTGGGAAGGAGTTTTGCTCTCCCGACAGCTTCATTTTTAGGGTGCCGGAGCCAAGGGTGGGTTTGCGCTCCCAGGGCTTGCGCGATGCTCCGCACCTTCCACCAACACCAAAGGAAACGCTAAAAGCAGTTTTTCCTGGTTGCTATAAGCAGGGCGGGGGGAAAGCATCCTCGGTCTGGGGTTGTTTGCGCAGTCAAATACGTTCCTTATTCGCAGTTTGCTGGGCACAGAGCCGCTCCTGCCTGTCCCAACCCAGGCTGGGGGGGCGGTGAGGCTGGCGTTGCGGCTGTGCCGGCAAGAAAAACAGCTGATTAGACGTCAAGTCAGCCGTGTTACACAAGGGGTGAACTCGGTTAGCCCGGTGAGTAATTGAGGAGACACGAGGAGCCGACTGGGCTTCGTTACAGCCCTTCCTTCCGCTTTCTGCTCCCACCGTGGCTCCCGGTCACAGCACTTGTTGCGAGAGCCCGGCTGCAGCAGCTTCTTCGCCCTTTGGTTTGCCCGGCTTCTTTTAAAGACGGGTTTATGCCGAAAATGAAGGTTTCCCGACTACGCTGAGCTCACCACCTCTCAGAATAGCATTTTTCTCCAGCGGGTCTAACCTCTGTTTCCATAGCTACTGGTACACGACATTCCAGGAACGGCACAAACCTCGGCTTAGCAGAGACGGGGGTGAACGCAGCCAGCCGAACCTACGGCAACGGGCCCCCGTCCCACGGCGAGACACATCCCCGGCCACCAGAGCCCCTCCGGTGGGCTCCCAACCCCCATGCGAATCTCCCGGGCCATTTCCCAGCGTGCCGAGGTACCTACACGAGTACCACGGAGCTATTTCGGGAAGCCGGCAGGCTCTGGGGCACGAGCCAGAAATGCAAAGAGCTTCCAAAGCCGCCTGCTGCAAAGGGAGCAGCCGGCCCGGCCGGAGCTCCCGCCGGGCGTTTTCCCAGTGCTTGCCATTTCTCAATTTTAGGGAAAAAGCTGGCACCCTGTGGGAACAGCCCTGACCCTGTAGTAGCCAGCAAGAGGCCGGGGATGGTGATGGGGAATGCATGGGGAGCGGATGCGGCCGGAGCAGGTCCCGGCACGGGGTGGCATCTGCCCGGCACAGCCCTGGTTAGTAGCCACTGGCACAACGGGGAGCCCCAGGGTTAGTTGTAGGGCACGGGGAGGGGGGTACCTGGAGGCCATTGCAACAGAAGCTCAAGATCTCTTCAGGGGCTACAATATTCCCCTTGACCATTTTTAAGAGACACCTGGAAAGGAGAAGAGCGTCTGTGGTTACAGCAGGGCGGGCAGAGCCGGGGGCGGAGGACGCCCGAGGCTGTCCCCCGGCGGGGACGAGGCAGCGTGTGTGACAGATGACACAGAGCCACCGTCTGACAAGGGGGCTGTCACACCTTGTCCCCACGCCCCATGCTGACGTCCCTCCCCACGCCACCAGACCCTCGCCAGCAGCTATCGGGGCAGCTGCCGGAGCCGAAACAGAGAAGGGCAAACCCGGGGCTCACGCCTGCCATTCCCCGGGGGTCAGGTCCAGCGCTCACCCACTGTGATGGAAAAATTCCCAGCTATTTTGGGGTGCTGGACCGAGCCCAGGACGCGGTGCCACAGCCCATCCCTCGGCCAGTGACGTCCTGTCAATACTTTCCGTGTTGCTACATGTGACAGCGGGCTGTGTCTTGAAGCTGCCCCGGCCGGCACCGTGACACCGCCGCGGTCACAAGACAGCCGGGAGCGTATTTTTGGCAGCGGGCAGGACTCAGGCTGCGGGTGGTACCGGGGGCAGCAAATGGGAAGCGCCCGTCGCCAGCAACGCCGCTGTGCCCGGCACCGGCCCCTCTCCCACCAAGCCCTGGCACCCCCCAAGGGCATCCTGTGCCCTTGGGTCCCCGCGGGCTCCCCGGCCACATGCACTGCGGCCAGGTCCCAGCCGGACAGGGTGGTGGCATCGCATGGAAAGGCAGCGTGGGAGCTGCAGCAAAAACAGGTGGAAAAGGCTTTATATTTACAGTTTGCTTTTAAACACAACACCGACAGGCCCTTGGCGTGCCCTCAGCTGTCCCAGCAAACATCCCTCTCCCACACGGATCCATACCGGGTTGCCGGAGGCGGCAGCTCCTTCCCCGTGGCGTGGGACTGACCGATTTTGGCCCGACACAAGAGTTAATCTCCTCTTTAGCAAGCTGGGTTTGCTCCCCAGGTTTGCTATGTTGCAGGCACAAGGCGGTGGCAGTGGCCCTGTCACACCCCATGGCCACAGCTGCCAACACCGGAGGGCAGACAGCTCGGGCCACAGAAACCCAAACCTGCTCCTGGCTCTGCAATCGTGTCACCTTGTCCCCTGGGTTGGGTTAGCAGGAGGAGGGGGAAAAAAAAGAGCTGCCTGGTTTGCATCCATTTCCCCTCCTTATTTCCAGCCCATGTTCCCACACCAGAGCGCAGGGCTCTGCCCGGGGAAGGGGAGAACCCCGGCCACACGTGGCAAACGCGCTCCAGAGACCCGGAACCATTCAGCCAGTGGGTATTTATAGAGTATTCAGTTATCGAAACTAAGCGAGCAAGTGTCTGACCTCATTAAAATCTTCAGCCTCACTCAACTGTCACATTTTTAAAGCTGTTGACTGATGCAGCCCTCGGGTCACCATGGCAACGGGATGCAGTACCCAGGCAATGATGCTCTTACTCTGTCACCCCTCGAGTGACCCACTTCTACCCAAAAAAAAAAAAAAAA